>JAWWLZ010000118.1:127004-141810 GCA_035041345.1 Poliocrania exsul | reverse complement strand
TCCCCCCCTTCCCTTTCTTTATTTTTTTTTTTTTTTTTTTTATGAAAAGCATGGAAATGTCATTCTTGTTAGCTCACAGAGTCCTTATTTGGGAGACTTTCCTCTTCTTTGATATTCTCTCTTTTCTCTTTAGATCTCTTTTCTCTTTAGATGACTTAGATTAGGTTAGATATATTCACCCTATTAGAGTAACATGTTAAGGGTGCCTTATTTCTTGACCTAGTCCTGAGGAACTCTCATAGAATTTTGTAGGTTAAAATCTCAGAGCTGTAGGGTAATAATTCCTTATCCTGTGATTAAAATATGCATTATATCATTGAAGTGGTATCCCTCTCACATTTATGATACATAAGCATATCCCACAGAAGAGCAATCAGCTGAATATTTTTGGTCATTTCCCAGGGGCTCATGGAAGCTGTGACTGAGGGAAGATGCTGATCAAAACCAGCTAAAAAAGTTTCTTGTCCTAAATTTAAACTCTCTCAAGGCAATATATAATAAGAGAAAAGCTGGCTCAGGCTGTGATGCTGTTGGCTAAAATGGGCAATGAGGTCTGAAATCAGCTGTGTCACACAGTCCTTGGGCCCAGACAAGTCCATTTATATTTGTAGCTTCCAGACCTGTCCTTTCATTTAGGAACAAGTCCAATCTGGGTACATATTTCCTTTATTTAAGCATATGTTCACAGGTTCATTCAATGTCCAGTGGGTCTCACAAAAGTGAGAACTTTTCCTTTCCTGAGCTGATGGAAGTGTTCTAATCTAGTGAATGGTGTGTAATTGTTTAAGGTATTTTCATATTTCTTATTAAATTCTTTTTAAAAACTTCTTTGAACTCTCAGAATCCCTTTTCAGAAGTTTTTCTTCCCTAATAATTATGTTGTCACTTGTCCTTGAGCAGACAGATGCTTTGGATACCTTCTCTGCTCTCTGTAAAAATCCTGCTTTATCTTCATCTTTGCCACAACTGGTTTGGATTATTTCCAATTTTAAATGAACTTATAGTAAGCAGTGAGTGTTTGAAGATGAACTTCATGTCCAATGTTGAATGACTGTCTGAATTTTTCTTCCTAATCTTTTGTTGCTCTCTTACCTACCCTGTATTTTCTCATGCAGTCATCTTGAGTCACATACCCACAGTCTGGCCAGATGTTCAGGAGAGCTCTGCTTCTATTTTGACATTCTAATAAGTAGCCAGGTTTTGCAAAGTGCCCTCTGTGTGTCTGCAGTGAGAGTTTCTGGGCAATGTAAACTCCTGAAAATTAATGTTATAAGCCCAAATTGGCAGGGCATTCCTTAGTAAAGTGGGCTGAGATGAGGAGTTTCTGAATTACTCAAAATCCATGTCATAATTTCACTCCTATAACTTGTTCACCTGAGCTATCAGTGGCCTTCTCACAAGTGTCTTGTTTTCCTTGAAACTAAAGCACATGGAAAGAAATTCCTAGATACAGGGAGACATGGAAAAAAGTGCCTGTTGACAACACAACAATTCCCTCATTTCCTACCATGGCAGGTCACAGACTGGATTTTCAATCAAACAATAAGGCCATTGTTCCTACGGGAAAACAAGCACAGTTTGTGGAAAGGTTAAAAGACCAGAGAGGTTAAAGGCTGGTTTGGTTTTGGCAAGCTGTGCTTTGCTCCTCTCAGGTGAAATGTTTCATGCTCTGGCAGTTTGCTGAGTCTTTGCTGGAGTCTCTTGGCTCTTCCCAGTGGCCACTCTCTCCTTACTGACTCCTCCTTCTGTTTCCAGTTGTGTCGTAAACTTTGCAGGGAAGGGGCTGCCTCCTTCCTGTGTGTTTATGGGGTATCTTATTCCATGCAAGTCAGATTTCATCCCAAAGCCTTCTTTTCCTTCATGACATTTTAATAGGTACAAGGAGGTCTTTTAGTGTTGTAAAGGGGGGGGATGTGCAAGGATCCAAATCTTTGGAATTTCAGTGAAATTGGCTGCTTAACTGCCCTTCAGAGTGTCTCTGTTCTTTCAGCTGTCAGACAGCTTGGGATGGGAAGTTTTATTAAGTCACTCTCTAAAGCCTGTTCCTTTAAGGGACTTTGCATCAGGACTTTTTGTTCTCCAGCCACTTGGATTTATCAGCATTTGAGAGGAATTATAAGGATTGTTCCCCAACAGGAATTGCTTGTGTCACAACTGATAAAGTGGTATTAAAAGCTGCAGCACTTCTCCTCCATCAGCTGTAAAGTTCTACTGTTTTTCTCTCTAGAATATTCTCCAAATGATCTTTTGTAGACAGCCCAAAAAACCCCCCGCCTTTTCACTAAAAAGTGGTTTTGTTCTAGATTTGCATTCCAGAAGAGAATTTGGTACTCCTACTTGGAAGTGATGTGTGGAAGTATTATTTAGTCCGAGGTGTGGTTGGAGAGAAGAAATCAAACACAGTAATTTTGTTTATGCTAGAAAGCACAATTTAATCATTTAAATTGTATATATGAAAGAGACAGAGAAGACTGCAAGCTACTGACTTTAAAATTTAGTGCTGATGCTGTTTGTACAATTGTGTAAACGCTACGATTCTGTCATTAAGTTTGTAAAAACAAGTGCTTAAATTTTGGCACCATGAAGCAGATTTTTCTAAGACATTTAGGACTTTATTTGTGCAGAGACATGGTTTTCAGTAGTTGCTTGTTCAGCCTGGATATTAATAGCTCTGTCTCTTTGCTCCAATGGGATCTGAGAGCCCTCCACGTTTCCAAAAGTCAGTCTGCACTCCTCTGGCTACTCCAACAGGTGGGAAAAACTTGAGGCACTTCCCAGACTTGGCTTAGCAGCTGGATGTGTCCAGTGCAATGTACAGGTACACAACACATTATAAAAATAAGAAAACACACTGTTCTATTAAGCTGGTTTAGATTGCACTCTGCTGTCATGCAGGGGGTGGTGAAATGATTTTTCTTCCAGCTGCATTTTCCACATAACACTGTTGTGCCTCACAACAGGTACAATTAGAGAGCCAGGGCTGTGAGAGGAGGATGTGAACCTTCAGGCTGATCCCACCATAGTGCTGTGTTTACACAGCCAAGCTGTCCTGGGACACAGAGTGGCCAGATTGCAAGCATTCTTGCTGTGAGGAATCTGGCTCTGACAGGAATAGCCCATTCCCAAAGCTCGGCTCTGTTTGGAAAACTGGCTCTATTAGCTGAGATTATGGCAGAGAGCAAACACTCCTCCAGTTTGCCACAACTTTAGCATCAAAAGGAGCTTTCTTTTCGGGGTGTGAGTTCCCAAACAGAGTGGATTTTCCCAGGAATGAGCATTTGGGTCAAGGATGATGGGCAGGATGGCACCAACAGCATGACACGGTTCAAGGTGGGCTTGTTCCAGATCCCCGCCCAGGTGGAGGCACAGGAATCTCCCACCAGACCCACGAGCACAGGGAAGTGCTGGCTGAGCACACTTAGGGATGCAGCCTGGCTAAGGATTCCTGCCGAGGGATGTTTTCAGCGTGTGGATTGCCAGTACTGGTTTGGCACTGGGCAGAGTCTTCCCACTGTGGGCCAAACCCACTTTGAGGTGCCCTCAGAGCCCTCTGCCAGCACAGGGCTTGGGGGGAGAGGGTGATACCACACAAGTAACTGGAAAGCTGTTGGCTTTAAAATGTCTTTTCTTGTCAAACGTTCTCTTTCAAACTAAAACCTGTCTGCAATTGCTGTGGTGGGGCACAGAGTGTTTGGTGCCTGAGGGGGCACTGCTGGGTACCAGCACCCTGGAGCAGTGCCCTCTGGCCGTAATTCTGCTGGGGAGGGATTACTCTTAGTCATAGTTCAATGAAAACATGGCTCCTCTGAGCAGATGCTCCATCCCCACATAGCAATTACTGCCTAGTGTTTATTTTGCAGTGGTTACTGAGAGCTGTTGAGTCACTGACATCTTTGTTGAGAGTCCTGGTGTTTCGGGTTTTTTATAGTGCCATATGAGGAAGCCAAAATCTGATTCTCAATGTCTATTGTTTTTCGTGGGCTTTTAGTAAACTCTCCTAAAAAAGGCAGCATTAACTGATTAGGGGGCCTGCTAACAAGGCAAGACAGAAACTCCAGAAGGGTGTGTGACTTCTGAGCACACACAGACATCAGGAGGCTGACACAGCACAGGCAGATAGCAAGCCTTAAATATGTGCAAAAAGCCTTAAGTGTATTTGTAGCATGAACCTTGTTAACCCTCTGTTTATTTTCCAAATTGTCTAAGTGAATTAAGAACCTCCATCCCATTGTTTAAATGCCATGTTATGCCAAAATCCTCTGAAAAGGTTGGTTTGGGATCCTAATTCCTTTCTCTATTGCTGGACACCTTAACCAGTGTGCCTAAGGGAAGGAGAATACTTGTAGGGCTGAGTCAAGCAACCTGGATACAATACTGAACCGTCCCAGGGACTCTGTGCTGACTTGAATAAGTCATGCAGAGCTTGCTTGAGAAAAGGATGTGAACTTCTGACTGGTGCCCACATTTTTTGGAAAATCCCCATTTATTTGTCATGTAAGCCTGAAGGTGCTTCTCCTTCTGCTGATGATTTTCCCAAGGGAATTATCTGGGTATCTGGCCATGGCCAGCACTGCTTGACTCTGTGTTACCAGCAGTTTAAGAACTCATGACTCAGCTCTCCCTGTAGCCACTGCAGCTTCCCTGTGTGTGCCCTGCATGGACAGGGGCTCCCCTCAAAGGCTGTAGGGAGCTCAGTTTGCTGATCTCTCTGAGCATTTCTAATGGAAATAAAGAACAAGTAGCCAGTGGGTATGAGATGGTTACTCACATGGTTCTTTCCGTTTCCTACCCTGGAGTCCCCACTGTGCATTCCTGTGTCAAGAGCTGCTGTTGATGCAGCACCACAATACCACAGATTTTAAAAAAAGAAGGAAAAAGAATCAATTAGATGCAATTATAATGAAAGTCTACTGACTGCAAGTTTGTTCTGGCTGATTGGACAATCTGAATGAGAAATTTCTTGATCATGAAATTTTGCATCCTACCACCACATGTCCAATCCTTTGTTTACACAGAAACCTCCATATTATGCTCTGTTTATTTTAGAAATCGAGTTCTATTTTTGCAATATAATGACATGCCAGTAAAACCAAAAGGAGCATTGGCACATCCATTCACTCACAGCCTCCTTTTGTTACCATCTTTTCCCCCTGGCAAATAAAATAGGAATTCTTGCCTTCTAATGGGTTCATTTGTAAATTTGGCGGATGTGGCAAATGAGGGGCAAGTGAGGCAGCTGCATGATCAGGATTCCTGACTTGTGAAAGCAGCTTTTTGGCAGTGGCAACCAAGTCTTTGGTTTGTTTTGCTCTGGCTAGTCTCTAACAAGGCCCTGTTTTCCTCCTTGTTCTGGCTGCTGCTGAATTGCTGATGAATCTGGAAGGGCACCTCAGGGTCATCTGGCTGAGGGTTTGTGGGAGTTTGGGTTGTTCATACAGCCCTAAAGGACTGATCTCATTGTTTTCTACCTGGTTCCCTTGAACAGGCATCCTAGCCTATATTTTCCAGGAACTTAGACACTTAGAGGGGCTTGCAAATGAAATCCACTGTGAGATTTCCCCACTGTGGTTTCATCTGTTCTTCTGTATTCCAGTCAAGACAAACTGTCTTTCTCCAGTGGGCACTAGGCTGAGCTGGGGGCTGTGGGATTGATGTTTGAGTCACTGGTTTAAACTGTCCCACAGTGATTTGGCTCAAGTTCCTTTGGTGTCAAGTGTGAGAGGGCTCGGTAATGATATTTTTAGGAATTGCTGGAGACTTGAAGCTAAGAAGTGTAAGCTCAGCATTCTAGAACACCTCCAGCAGGACCCTCTCAAGGACTGGAGAGCCTGTACTTTGACAAGGATTAGCCTGAAAAAGCTAATGCTCAACAGACTTTGTGTAGTGTTGGTTGCTTTAAAAGAAAAAGAAATGTCAGAATTTCTCTGTTAAGACTAAAGTGTTTGTGTGTTTGCCCAGCTCCAGGTGGTGTGGGCATTTGCCTCGTGAAACACCCCCACATTTCAGGGGCTGGCACAATGTGATTGCTGTCCTCAGCAGCCCAGGCTCCTTGGAGTTGCAAAGGACCTATCCATTGAAGAGTAACAAGAGAGCATGAGAAAGTTTGTGGGTGTTTACAGGAATTTGCAAATTTCCCATTCATTTTCTGTGAGATACTCACAAGGGTTGGCATTTCCTGACCAGAAAAAAAAAAAAAAAAAGAAGAGGGGAGTGCTGGGAGGGAAAAAGAGCACTTGTCATCTGGCTAATCACACATTCAGAGCTGCAGGAGCTGGAGCAGACAGACCCACATGTGCACATCAGGCAGGGTGGGCAGTGTGGCTGCTCCTGGCACCGAGCACGGCTGTGGTGGCGGCTCCAGTGCCGACTCCCCCGAGCCGAGGTGGCCGCGGCGTTGGCTCCTGCTGCTCCTCAGTAGTCTTGGATGTGGAGATTGCACTCGCAGTTCCCGAGTTCAGACCTCAGCATGCTACACCCCCACAGATTCCCACAGCTCTGGCCTACAAAACAACCCCTCTTACAAACCTCCTGTGCTTTGTTTTTTACCATTGCAATGACCAGCTTTGTTTTGAGCAGATTGTGTAGCACTTTTCCCATCTGTGACCTGGTCTCGAGTGCTAAACCTGAAGTAAATGAGTGTTGAGATCACAGCCCTTTCACTCGCAGTTGCAGTGGGACAGGTGCTGTAAATGCACCTCTCAATCTCACTGCAGATTTTTCAGCCCTTTTTGCCCTGTGAACATGGGCATGGGAGATTTGACAGAATCACAGGCTATTCTAGTTGGAAAAGACCCACAAGGATCTAGTCCAACTCTTAAATCAATGGCCCACACAGGGGATTGAACCTATGACCTTGGCATTATTACAACCAAGTTTTAACCAACATGGCCCATTGCTGATGGAGAAGTATCTTCACATGAGTAACTCAACCAGTACAAGCAAAAAAATTCAGTAACACCTATTCTCTCTTCTTTACTCACTCTCTACTTTTGGTTTAATTTTCCTGAATAAAAGGGATCATGTATTTAGTGATAAATCGCAAGCTACAAATCATTAATAACTTGTAATTTAGGAAATATCAATGATTATAGTGCATGAAGTCTACTTTGCAGGTGAAATACAGATGGAGGAGGAAGGGCTCATTGCTCTAAAGAGCTGAAAACCTCAGTAAATAGAATAGAAAAAGGATGGTGAGGGAAGGGAAACAAAATAGAGCAGTGGACAGTGCTGCAGAAGAACTGACAGAAGACATCCAAGTCTTGATTGTGAAACTCTGCTCCTCTGTGGCCCTTTCATGTGACTTCTTTGCTCACGTGTTTAGCCAGTGGATCTTTTTGGGAAACACAACCCCGTGCTCAGTGTAAGCACATGTACAGTCCCCCTGGGGCTGGAGAGCCTTCTGTGGCTGCAGCTCAGAACATGTGTGTGCTTTCTTGGGCTGGGGCTTGTAAGACACATTACAGCAGCAATTAGACTTGCTCAAAATCCAAATCAGGAAGGAATACTTAGATAGTTTATCCACAGCCAATAACTCAGCCAGTCTGTCAGCAGTGCCCTTCTGGTCTGGGTAGATACTACACACAGTAATTCCTCCCTGTAGACAGGGCCCAGCAATAGAGGCCACCCATTCTTTCCAGTGAAGACCCCCAGTCCTTCAGTTGTCAGGACCTCTCTGAGCCCATTGTTCCCCACTTCCTTTCTCATGTAATAATTCTGACTTCCGTGACCTTTCCGTCTGCTCCTCCAACAAGGATTTTCAGGCACCTACCACAGAAACAAAACTGAATCCCAATGATTATTGCTCTTCATTTCTTTCACCCTGGATGGAGTTGTGTTTTCCTTTCACCCCATTTCCGTTTAGACTTTCTTTTCCAACTCCTTTAAACCGTCTGTCTCTGCTGCCCAGTTTGCAAAGGCCTCTTGTGCTCTCACTGTGTTTTTCTCACACCCCTTTGAAAGCCACAGGGTCAAAACAATGCTCTAATCTCATTTGAAATCCCTTGTGTACTTTGTTTAGTTATGTTTTTGTGCCAGTTTTCCTGGCAGATTTTTGCTTTTAGTTGCGGGTTGCAGTTTCTTCTCAGGGGCTGAAATTCTGGATTCGTAGAAATCAATATAAAGCTTCTGTTGTCTTCAGTCAGGACAGGATTATGTTGTGAGTCCTAAAAGAAGAAATATTGTTATTAGCTCTTCTTTCCACATCTCTAGAGGTTTAGTAGACTGTATAGAAGTTTAAGAAATATAAAAACATTCTAGATAGGAGTACAGGTAAGAGCAAAGCTTTTTTATCCTGTTTCAGGAGGATGGGTTTGAATTATTTTTTCAGATGCATTGAACCACAATGGATTTTTTTCTTAACTTTAAATAATACTTTTGTTTTTTCTGCCATCTTTATTTACACTGAATGTGTTCCAAACCCCTCTGCTGTCAGTGGCAACATCCCCCTGAATTCAGTGAACTTGTGTCAGTGTTTCCCTGCTCCACCTGAACTCGGGACAGTTAGAAAGGATACCTGTGGCATAGAAGGTGGTTGAAGCTTTCCTTTATCCTGTGCTGTTCCCCTCCTCTGATGGAGTGCCTGCTTTGTAGGGATATAACAGGGCTCTGCTTGCTTGTGCTTCAGTATCTGCATGAGCCTTCAATCATAATTTTTTTCACTATTGTCGGATATTAAATACATATTTTTCTGCTTCTTGCAAAATACCTGAGGGTGATAAATACCGAAGTACATCAAATAATATATTTGTTGTTGTTGTTTTGAGCTTCAGTCTCCATTTGCTTCATTTTTAGCCTTGTTTAGTCTAATGATTCCATTCAGAATATATAGATTACAGTCAAGCTTACATGTCCATCTGAGCTGTGCAGAAGATTTGAGAGGTGATGCTCTGTGTGGGCATAGGTAGGAACCAGCAGTGGGAACCAGCTGACTATTTTTTCTGTATACTGTGGAATTCTCATTTTTGATGCTTGGCCAAAATTGTATAGTGAAAAAATAACCATCATCATTGTGAGCTCTCTCTGTAAACATGGACAAGAACAGGTGAGAAATGAAAAAAGTTTTAAAAAATGCAGCAATTTGACAGGATTGTTCTTTTGTAACAGGAAGCTCCTTCCTAACTAGAGCTGTGTTTGGCACACCAGGCACTGGAAGCTGAATTTGTTGCACTAACTGTGCCCTGGGGGGTTGCTGACCAGTTAGGAGGATGAGCAGAAGAAACAATAAAGTGTTTTTATTAGCCTTGAAGTCAGACCAGTGGGAGTTTTTCAGAGAAGGGCCTACCCTAGTTCTGTTTCATAAACCAACTTCCTCCAAACTGTTTGACAAGGAAAACAAAAGCAATCAAGAGAGGATGGAGAACACCCCACCATTTGTGAATTACACAGTGAGATGTTTGGGAACTGCCAAAGCGTGGCAGCCCCACAGCATTTCTGTCAACCACTGGGTTGTCTTCTCTTCATTTTTGGAATTGTCCTGCCCTGTGGACCTGCCCTGTGTTTTGGCAATGACTCCTCATGGACTGGTTTGGGATGGAAGGGACTTTGAAGACCACCTTGTTCCCAAAGCCTTGCTGTGGACAGGGTCACCTTCCCCTGGACAGGCTGCTCAAAGCCCCCCATTGCAGGGCTGGGAAGGTGTTCCATCTGCAGCTTCCCTGGGCAACCTGTGCCAGTGCTCACCACCCTCACTATAGGGAGTGTCTTTGGTGCATCTTATCTAACCCTGTCCTCTGCCAGTTTAAAGCCAGTCCCCTTGTCCTGCTGCCTCATCTTTGTGATTATTGCAATGAAATGTCTCCCACAAAGCAAAGGGGCTGTGTAAATGAAAGGTCTCAGACAAACCAGAGGGACCCTGAGAGATGAGGATGTCACCTGGAGAGATGCTTTGAGTCATTGGCTGCATCTGATCCTCTCAGTGGCAGTGCTGGATCTGCTGCTGGCAGCTCTGATGGCTTTTCCTGTTTCTCCTCCTGTTGGGAATGCTGCAGCAGCAGCAGGAATCATCTCAGGTGAGGGCTGCCTGCCCTCAGCTTCGTTTGCTGCCCTCTGCTTCAAGCTCTGAATGTTTTAATTTGACACAAATAAAGCTCAGGGATCTCAAACAGTGTAGTGGCTGCTGGATGACAGCACTGCCAGAAACGAGGCCTTGCAATCAGGCTTCTCCTCTTCTTGTGTCTGTCTTTGCCCTGCTGGAAAAGATAAAAGCCCAAGCTGTTGGTTTCAGTGGGAAATAGATACACAAATACCTTCAAAGAGCTGATTGAATACTGCAGCCAACTGCACTGAAGTTAAAAGCACACTCTGAATTGATTCTGCTGAGCATCCTCAGATCCTTTTATGCCACTGCTGCAGCTGAGGCTTTAGGCTCTGCAGAAATGTCATTCCAAACTAGGGTTCTTAAGGTCACCTGATTTTTAGTGTGGGTTTTCAGTGAAGGTGAACAACTATTTTTTTTTCCTAAACAATGCAAGAGTTTCTCAGATGCTTAAAAGGAACATCAATTGTTCAATGAAACTTTTCTTGCAATTGATTATTTGATTTTCTTTTCTATAACAAACCAAGAAAAGTAGCTTATGGGTAGCTCTTGGTGGTTTCTTGATATTTGTTTTTTAAAGATGACCATCAGGACTTCAAAGCAACAGAGTTAATCTGTGTGCTACTGCTCCTCAAGTGTCTTTGCACACTTAAACCAAAATTATTTCTCACTAAATATGCTGGTCAAAAAACTGGAAATACCACAGTTGATGGACTGGTGACAGGTTGGGCCAATTCCATTTTTTTTTCTTATAATTACAAGTTATTCACTTCCTTCTTGTCAAGGTCACCAGAAAGCTACGGAAAACTTTATCCCAGAATGTTGGGTTTACTGGCATTTCTTGAAGAAAAAGCGACAAATACGTGAAGAACTCGCAGAGCCTCTGCCCTGAAGCCTCTTTACAAGAAGCTATTTTTGTGATTAGATGCTGGACCAAACTGCCCTGCAATTTTTCCACTGCTATTAACTGTAAATAACTTCCAGCCCCACATTAACCCTTTCAGCTCACAACAAGCAGAAGTGGTTTGTGTCTGCTGAGGGTTATGAGAGCAACAGAGGAGCTGGGAATTTGGAGCTGGGTCTGGAGCAGAGCTCTTTCTTGCTGGGACTGTGTGTCTGAACTCCTCTGTAACATTCTCATTCCTGACTCCCCTCAGAGAGCAGAAATATTTTTATCAGGCAGAGCGTTGTGGGAATCCCATCCCTGGTGGTGCTGGAGTTTGATCCTGTGCCCACTGAGGCAAATGGCAACGTTCTTGTTGGCCTTGGGGAAATGTGCTCTATAGAGACTGACCTGAGAAGACATTGGGATCTCCCTGACAGGCACAAGCTGGAAACCTCTGTCTCTGAATTCAGTTCCTAAGTCCATGTGGTTGTCCAAAGGCAGCAGGATCTCAGAGCTCAGTGCTGCCTTAAATGCTAAAAAAAAAAAATGTTCACAGGAATAAAAATATTAATCTATGTCAAGTTCAGGAGGAAAGCAGTTCTTTCTGAGGGAAATTGTGCATTCCCTTCTGGAATGTCCAAGATCATGTCCCAGTCTTGACTCCTAAATGCTCTGCCATGGCTTAATTATAGAGTGGAATCTGGGTGAGAACTTACAGATGCCTCCAAGGGCAATAAAGGCAATGGAAACACAAGGGGAAATTACATTCTTCCAAGTGTGTGATGATTTGGAATCTAAAGATTCCGAGGTGAAAGATGCTGAGATGGCTGGTGCAGGAATTCCTGCGTGCCTGTCAGTGCATTGAGCTGAGCTGAGTTTAAACGCTGCAGTCACACAGAAGCACCTGAGGAGTGACCATACCCTGGAATTAGGAGATGTTCAATTCCCTTGAGAGGGTAGATTTGCCTCTATTTTAATTCATCCCCAACAGCACAAGCACCTCTCCTAAGAAACTTAGAGATTTCTTTTCACATTAAGAATTCTTATCAGGAAAAATACAATATGAAGTTGATTAATTTACAAATCAATCTTGTGCCACATATTATGGATGAGGAAAGCTTTATACCTATTCTGACTTTGCCACAAAAGAGGGAAGAAGTGGTTACTATGACCATTTAAAATTTCTTGCACTAGAAAGATTCTCAGGCACTTTTACCTTTTTTTTTTTTTTTAACTTTTTAATGAGAATTATGCCACAGAGGCATTGGCCTATAAACTTCATTAGGTGTTTAAAATATACTTGAGCTCCTTGGTCAGACAGAATTAAAAATTGGCAGGAGGTCACAGTGGAACCTTTTGGCAGAGCTGAAAAGTGGTTCCAGCTTCCCTGTGATCCTTGGAGAAGAATTCTGGCTTTTCACTTGCCTTCGGGGTGTTGGACAAAGCTCTTCACTTGACATCCACCCCCAAAATATCAGCCCTGGGTTGAATGAAAATGAGGTTGTGTGTCAGAATGATGGGTGACTGTGCTGTCACAGGAGTGTCTGAGCTGTCCCTGCTGACCTGGCCACAGGGATGGTCCTTGGGGCTTTGTGTGATTTCTTTGTGCTCACTCAGGTCATGAGCATCTGTGGTGGAATTTCTGCTGGTTTCTGTTGCAACCAACTAACAGTTGTGTGATTTTTGGTTTTTGCAGCTAAATCTGTCAGCTTTCTCTCTCCACCACAGGGAGAGAATCAAGGCCTCTCAAGGCTGTTTCCTGTGCCTGTGCCAGTTATTCTCCTCCCATGGTGTCCCAGCCCTCAAAGATAGTCATGACATCCATAATAACTAATCTTCAATCAAAGTCCTGACTAAAAAATATTAAGTCAATATTTTTACTGTTTTATTTTTTTTCAGGGCTCTGTTTTGTGGCCTTCAAATCACCACCTGGGAAACTACTATGGTGGCAGCTGGAATGGCCTGAGGGATAACTCTGCTCTCCCATCCTGGGATCCTGAACCACATTCACACATCAGAAAAGGTAAATACAAAGGGTTTTTTGTGTTTTCACCCCCCAGCTTGGCAGTGCTGTTAGTCAGAAGGAGCCTGCAGATCTCTGGGACCCAGTTGGATTCAAGGGTTCTGAACTGGGAGTTGTTTGGTTGTGCTGAGCCTAAGGCATCAGAACTGTTCTCCCAGGTTTGGGGCTCAGTCACAGAGGCACAACAGATGGATGGAAGGAACCCAAAGAGGAGAAGGGGGGATAAAAGGAGTGGGACTGGCAAAGGGTCATGCTGGTTGGGGACGCAAAGCTCAGCCTGGCTGTCCAGTCCAGTCCCAACGGGATGTTTTGCTTTTCTGTCTTTCCTGGAGGCAGAGAAAGGAATAAACAGTGGGAAAACAAGAATTAAATACAAGTGTGGCAGAGCAGGGAGGGAAGTGGGTGAGATAGAAAACTGCAAAGTTATATTGTCGGTGTGGAAACTTTGCCTGTGGATGGAGCCCAAAACTGCTTAAGTTGCGCTAATTTTGCCTCTGATAATCCAGATAACTGTGCATCCAAATTGTCTAAGGGAAAGTATTTTCTTTTCAATATTAAGCTGGAAGACTAACTTAGTGCTGGAAAGATACACTGTGGGCCATGGTTTCTTCCTGTTGAATTTGCAAATCTACCCTCAATTGTTAATTCACCTTTTCACTGGAAATTTGAGAGGCAAAAGGTTTTATTTTACTGTTTCTTTTATACATAGATGTCAGGGTGAAAAAGGGGGAAGGAGGAAGCAAGGGATGGAGATGGGCTCTTGTGTTGTGTTTTACTTTCAAGTCATATGTTGAACATAATCCCTTTGCATTCATCTGTAGAAACAGTGACAGCATCCACAGGGGGCTGCTGTGTTTGAATAAGGCTGCTCAATTTGTTTTTGATTAAGCATAATTATTTATTGCAAGACATGCAAGTATGGGTAATATCACCCGAGCCCTGGGAGGGAAGGTGTGTTATGGTCTGGGTTTGGTGTTTTTCTCCATGTCTTGGTTTAAGTTTATCTCAAGCACCCAGTTCTTTTGACAAACAAAAAGGAATGTATTTGGGATACATCTTAAAAAGCATTATTTATCCTGTCCCAAAGAGCTGCAAAAAGAGCAATCTTGAAAGATTTCTATAATGGAAATGAAACAATCAGCACAGAAATATGAGGAAGAAATTACACCCATTAAATACATCTAGACTGATGAATGATATGATGGCTGCCTATTCAAGTTGGAAATTTTACACATGATTGAAGCTTTATTTAGTCTAATGAAATGTGCTTCCTGAATGCTGCATCTGAGTGACGGCGTGACCTGGAGCACAAAAGAAAGTATTATGTGATTAGACTGAGATCATTCTCATTTAAAGGCATTGTGATATAATTTTACGTTTTTAATTAGCAGCATATACTTTTGTGTCCATTGCCCCTTTTATTGCGAGTACCTTTTCAGGTCTTGTCCTTCCACAGGCTTGTTTGAAGCTCAGCATGGATTAACAGCAAAGGGGTTTGCAGTTCATTGATCCTTTTTTTGGTTTTTTTCCCCCCTTAAATCCCCCCCAAAGTGATCAATGGTGGCAGGGGAGGAAGCTGATCTTGCAGAATAGGCTCATCTTGTGCTGAATTCTTCCTGTGGTCCATAGTACATTCTTCACATTTTAGCTTGGAATCCAACTTAAATCTCTTGTTTGGCCTGTGAAAATACAGATATCATGTCCTTTAAAACAGTGAAATTAAAGTTATTGGTGAAGCCACTAATTCTAGGTATATTCCCTTCAACTTCTTGGCCATGGCAGGTGGGATTTCATGAGAGCTGTGGCATTACCTGAAGGGAAGTTCTGGCCAGGTGGGGGTTGGTCTCTTCTCCCAGGCACTCAG
>JAWWLZ010000118.1:102573-126904 GCA_035041345.1 Poliocrania exsul | reverse complement strand
GACTGGAGTTGGACCAAGGGTTGGACTTGATGATCTCGGAGGTCTTTTCCAACCCAATCCATTCTATGATTCTATTACACTGCTTTGCATCACTGGAGTTGGTACCTGCACCTTCTGCACCGCACCTTCTGCACCACACCTTCCTTCCTCTACCTCACCTCTCTGAGCTGGCTCTGTCCTTTGAAGCTGTTTTGTGCAACAAGTCACACAGAAATCCAGTGTTTGGATTAAAAGCCATTAAATCGCATTTGACTCGTGCAAAATTTAACATGGTTCTTAATACAATTTTATGAGCTATTGAGATTTCTGGCACCGTAAAATGAGTTTGTTAATGGGTTTCAGCAGTTGTTACTTAAAGGGATGTTAAAAAGTAATGAAGGGGGAAAGTAAATGCAAGGGGTGAACTCGCTTCTCGAGTGTGCAGCTCTTTCCTGTGCTGTGGAGAGCACTGGCAGGGTGAGCCAGCACCGAGCAGATTCTGTGTCTGCTTTGTGTGAGAGGCTCTGCAGACCCCACATTTCCAGATGAATATGAACTTGCTGACCACAATCCTGAGTTTAACTTGTTAGTGAGGTTGACTGATGAACACCCAGGACCAGACAGATAAGCCAGACACTTAATCTATCTACTGTATGTGTTCAGTCAGACTAAAGCTTTATCAATCATTGCAAACTGCATTTCAAGAGCATATTGTATAGTTCCCCATTACCATAAATCACTGAATCTGGAGCCAGTAGCAATTTAACCATCTCATTCACGAGGCATCTGAAGGTGTTTATGTACCTGTAAGTATCTTATTTTTTGCCCCATGAAAGACTCATAATTCCTTAGCACGTTTTTTGGGTTTATTGCAGCCCATAATTAAAATTTGGGAGGGCAAAAGAAGAAAGTCAGGAACAGTCTCCCAGTAACAGTTTTAAAAATATCTTAATTTGAAATTTAGGATAACTTTCTTAGATCACTTTTTACCTCACTGCATAGGTATCCTTTTAGATCTGCCTTGTATTTCTTGCTACAGTGAATAATATAAAGCTAAAAAAAGGTTTTATAAATGCAGATGCAAATTGAAGGACAAAATCCAATGTTGAGAGAAGCCAAAAAATGATCTCTTCTTAAAGGAGACTTCTCCACCTTTTGCCTGTCCTTTTATTTATTTTTTTTTATTCTGTTTTTACACAGTTGTGCAAGATAATCATATACTTCACAAAGTAAGGCAGCATATTTACAGGTAAGCAGGGCCAATTTGTCTGATCATTTGTGATACTACAGACAGGATTTAGGCTTCAAATGTGCTCAGACACTTTTTATTTTATTTATTTTTTTTCCACTGCAGTTATTGTCTGGCTTAAACTTAAAGCCATGAAGTTTAATAACCACTCCAAAACTCATGTCAGCATCCTGGATTATGGCAAACTCAGGTACTCTCAACCAGGAGAGACTGGACTCCTTTTGGTCACCTGCCTGCATGCACAGCTGTCCAACCCCTGGTTCTCAGGAATAAATTAAATATCATGGCATAATTTTTAGAGTTTCCATATTATTTATATATCAGAACTTTGTTTTAATTGTTATTAACCATTTTTTAACCCTTTTTTCTTTGCCTTGGTGGCCATAATAAGTGCACCTTGATGTGCACACGTTGCCTTTGGGCTCAGAACTGACTCTGTTAAATGGCTGCATAGAACAGGTTGTTGATAAGCACAAGGGAGAGCTGGAATGTGAGACGGTGGTGGAGCCCAACTGAAGTCATGCAACAATTGCAGAAGTTACAGCTTCTCAAAAGCAAGTTTTTTCATTAGTTTCCCTTCATTTTATATTTTGTGGTTTATTAAGCATTATTCTCTAGTAATTGCTGGAGTCTGAGTACAGACTCTGTAGTAAATGGCTGGTCTAGATTTGGACCAGCCTTTGTTATAAACCTGTCAAAAATACTGTTTTCAGTCGTGGTGTAGCACTGAAGGGCTGTGAGAAGGAGGCATGATAAAGACTATGGGACAAATCACACATCACAAATTAATTATATGTAATGCTTGGCATAACAAACACAAATTTGGGGCATGACCATAATCCATGTTGTTGGTGCCAACAATTATCATCTGTTTAGGTCATGTCTTGGATGGAGAGTGGGTCTTGTGGTGTGTTAAAAGCACAGAATGTGAATAAGAGAACACCTATGGTTTTAAGGCCTGTATATGGAGATGAAGTGCCTGACTGTGGATGTACTTCAGGTGCACTCAGAGAAATTTGGTTTCCTGTGCTGACTGCAGTGAACAAGTGGGATCATTTCCATGGGTTTCAGTGAGCGTTTGGATCGAGTCCCAGAGCCTGATCTCACTCTTTGCCTAGAGGAGATCTCTGAGAATGTGCAGACTTGGGCATCCAAGGGGGCTGCAGTGCCAGAGAAACTGTAAAGGGCCATGGCAAGGCCCTTTATTTACAAGTTTAGTGACTTCCCCAGTGTGTTCTGGTGAGCTTTGGGCAACTGGGGGTTTGTTCTACCAGGCTGAGTGAGCTGGGTCTGCACCCTTTGGGAGACAACACATCAGCTGGTTGCAAATTCTGGATAAAAGCAGAAGGTGAGGCTACACTAGAATTGAAGTTTTGGTTTCATGGGCTGTGGGAAAATTAGTTCTGCAGCCTTTTAGGCTGAAAGGTAACTCTAGATCACTGTAATTTTGAATGATGCTTAACCAGTTGCTCAGACTGTGCAAACCACAGGCTGAGCTTTGCCCAAGGATGAAGAGGAGTCTCTGGGCTTCTTCACTGTGTGTTCCTGGGACTGCCAGTTCTTCCCACACTCCCCAGGCCTGGGGAAATGAAGGGAAAGGGGGTTCCAGGGGATTTCCACTGAGAATTAGGAAGAAACAGCCACACCACATAAAAAACTAAAGGTACTGGTTCTTCCAAATGAATGATAGTGAGGAGGATGGAGTTTAAAAATACACTGCAGACTTTTTGTGTTGTAAAACATGTTTGAGGAAATCCTGCATCTTAGCTTTCACCTTTGAAGAGTGCTGCATTTTAAGAATTTATAATGCCCTATTATCTTTGGGCCTAATTTGTGATATGTAAAGTGAAATTCAGTCTGTAAAGGTATTTCTTTCAGAGCATTTTTATTACATAGCTATGTAAATGTTCTTATGCAGGTAGAGACAATAATGGCTTAGGGCTATATACATCACAAACAGGGAATTCCTCATACATTTAAATACATATTTTAGGATCTGATTTCAAAATCTACAGTGGAGTGACACCAGTTTACATCATCAGTATCTGGCTTTGGGAAATTCAGAGAGCTCATTAAAAATAAAACTTGTGGTGAGGGGAAAATGGAGTTATATCATATAGCAAGTGAGCACAGGAATGATTGGCAAGAGAATTGCTGCAGATGAGCTGGATGGGGGACAGATTTGCACTGTTGTAAAACACGTGGGAAAAGTCCTTTCTGTTTATTTTTTTTTCACCCCCTTATTAATTTACCGCAACCACAAGCCATGTGTTCCAGTTCCTGTCTGGGAAAGGAGGCTGGTTAGGCCATGGTGTGGCTTAGTCCAACCAGTGATCTAAAAGCAGCTGGAAAACCCCAAGAAATTCTGGATTGCTCATAAAAGAGCCAAGGGACGTTGTTTGTAAACCTCAGCACAGGGACAAACCACTCTGGTCACTGCTGTGCTCCCTGCTGTGTGCTCAGGGCTGTGACGAGGGACAGCAGCAGCTGAGGACCAAGGGGGCAAAGTATTTTCAAAGAAAGTTCATGTCTTAAAACTATTGGATGTGTAGTCCACCCCAAAGATTGTATTCAGTGTTAGGGCAGCAGTGCCTTGTGTGAAATATCCCAAAGTCTGTACTTTGGCACAGTGGTTGTGCTTCATATAGAGGAGGGTGAAGCTGTGGCCCAGTTGAGCCAGGTCTAACAGCACTTCTACTGGCAGGTTTTACTTGTTGTCTTATGTATTCTCTTTTCTTGGAATAATAACACAGTTGTTCTGGGATGCTCTTGGAAGAGATGCCCACCTGAGTGGTTGATATAAATTCCTGCCCACATCAACCTCAGCCACCTTGTGCCCACACTGTGGGTGTTGGGGACCACACAACCATCCTGCCTCAGGGCCAACCCAAAAACCAGACCTCCTGCTCCAGCTCCTCCTTTCCCTTCTCTAGGAAAAGCGTGTTCCTATCCCTCATGCTACACAGATAATTTCCTTTCCACATCAAGGATCTGTGACAGCCTTGGAGTTCCCTCTGGTCCTCCCTCTCCTCCAGCCACTCCAGAATCCAACCTCTCACCTGCCCTCCGATAACACCTTTGATGCAATATCAGAGAGAGAGATGCAGACATTGTTATTGGCCAGATTATTAAGAAAAAAATTGTAAGCTCTTGGTTTGGAAGGCTTAAATTCCAGTACATGGGTTTTATGTGGCTCACCATGATTAAGACATGATGAGTAAATTTCAATTATCATCTGGGCATTTTCCCCATGGCTTTGGAGTGCTGAGCACTTTGAAAGACTGAGCATGGTGTGTCCAAGAACACAGCCAGGTAAATGAGAATATATCTGGGAATTAGTGTGATCACCTCACTGGTGAGACAGCAGTGAATTTCCATCTCACTGCTAAGGCTGGTAAGGGTTGTTGCTGTGTGGTTTTAAACTTCTGTTGTAGCTTTAAACATCATCTTTTTATCCAATGTTTATGTTCAACTTGAGTGGTTTTTTTCCTTTTAATTATTATTTGTTTAGTTTTTGAAACTCTAGCCATTTTTTTTTCTTTCCTGCTCTGAGTGCCTATTTGTATTTTGCTACCAGTTGAGAATTTAAAAGCAATGTTTGCTTTTTGGATTTCTCTGTCCCAAGATTAATCCTTCCCAGGAACTCAGATGAGATCAAGGTCAGATTTTGTCATTAAAGATGGAGAGGCCACATTTCTTTCCTGGTGTGTCTCAGCCACAGACATTGTATGGAGTTGGGGTGTGAAAATCTGGAGGAGTTTAGTAACTTTGGTAGAAAGGGGAATTCTCATTTTATAATCTACTCCTTAAATTTAAAAGGGTTAAAACATTTAGAATAAAGAGTAATTAAAGTGTGTTGTGAAGACAGACCCGTTCAACAAAGAGCTTTACTGTTTACCATTGGCACCAAGACACTGTTTACCCAAGAAAGCCCTAAATCCCTGCTGAAATATATTTAAACTTTGAATTGTGTATGTAGCATATAATTGCATCTATAATGACTATAACACACACCTGTCCACATATATTTTGTTGGATTATTTTTGCTCATATCTGGAACTAAGACAAAATCACTTCCAAATTCAATGACTGATAACACAGGTGAGAGAATTTTTACTTTATAACACCGATACCAGATTTTGTGAAGTTGTTTCCTTGAGGGAAACATTTTGGTTTTGGAAGTGTCAAACATTGTAAATGCCAAAACAAAAGAGGGTTATTGTGCTGTGTGCAGTTCTCCTGGCTTATGTGGCTGGTGAGGCTGGACATATATATACTCAATTTTTTTGTAAAGAAATGACTTGTTTTTCAGGGTTGTCATTGCTTCTCTTTCTCACACAGATTTGTATTTGTACAGTCCACATGCTGAGTCAGGAACCTTATTTAGGTGCTCTTTGTTAGGCAAGTTTTATCCACATTTACTTGAGTTTGCGCACCTGAAGAATAAAATGCTCCTTAGTATAAAAAATGACCATGATTTGAAAGCTTTTAATGTGGAAGTTCTACAACTGAGAATGGCCCAGGTGTGTTGATCTGCTTGACCCACATAATGGCACAGCTGATCCCTGTGCATGGCAGAACTGTGGGGCACACACCCCATGAGCTGGGCAGCACACAATGAACAGCCACAGCTACTGGGCCATGGGAAAGGCTCCTCTGGTGCAGCGTAGGAGGAACAGCCCCTTGCCAAGAGCTGGCACCTTCCTGACAGGCACATCCCTTCACACTGGGGTATAATGCAGCTCAGGCTGCTTTGAAGGCCCAGAGTGGTGGTGGTCCTGCCTTATCTTTCAGTAGATACTGATATTTATCACTGAATCATAACAAACTGGTGGAGTTGGAGGGGGTGAGAGAACCCTTTGGCTTTGCTTAGAACAAGTCTGACGTGAGCCCTGAGATAGTCTGTGCTTTGGGTGGCTGCCCTGTCTGTGTCAGATTTGAGGACGTGTAAAAATCAGTGTTCCATTATCCCTGCTCCGTTTATCCCCCTGGGGAAGGGAAAGAGCACATTTCAGTGAGATGTTCAAAACGTCAGGTGTAAAATTCTTGTACCTGAGGACATTCTGTTTAATTGCTTTGTAACTGCAACTGAATGATAAGAAATGAAATTGTCTGTTCTAGCATAACTTCTCAGGCAAATGCAGCTTTGTCTCTGTACCTTGTGACCCTCCTTGATTAGAGTTTGAGGAGAGAAAAGGCAAAGTTGTTCAGTGACTGGAGGAAAGTGGGGCAAAGTGTTTGGCTTCCAGTGGCCACCGCAACTTGTCACCAATGAAGTGTCCCAGTGGCTGATGGCACCAGGAAGGATCAGCGTTGGCACAGCAGAGTGACCCCTGCCAGCAGCGGGGCTGAGCTCAGCCCCAGCCCTGTCTGTCTGGGATCACCCCAGGCACTGCAAACGGGAGGTGAAGAGATAGGAAATATGGTGTGTAGGACACCCTCTGCCTAATTGGGCTGACAGCTCAGTCTGATGGAGGACAGTGTTTATTTACTCATTGTTGTGTGATGAGCAACTGCAAAGATAAGCCTGCTTAGCCCGTGCTGATGCTGCTCCTAACCCTGTCTGGCTCCAGTGCCATGAGCCAGGACAATACAGCACAAAAACTTCCTATTCACCATCACTTCTAAGTCTGTCCTGGCACAGATATGCAATGACCTCAGGCCACAGTTGGGTCTAATAAGGAATTTATCTTCATGGAAATGTGACCTCTTGCTACCAGAAGGCTACAAAAATACGAGCAACAATGGGTGAATGAAGATAAAGGTTTATCCTGGCCAACTGTTGTATTTTCAAAACAGTTCAACCCTGCCATGAAAAAACTACTGTTTGACATGGGGTGCTGTCTGAGGCTCTTAAAAAAGTTATCGAGGTCACAGTTGAAAGAACGTACTCTTGTTGTTTTTATAAGTGCAAATTACTGGATTGATTCCCTTTTCTTTTGAGTGATGCAGACCTTCAATATCAGCTTTCAATTCCCAGAATCCACTTTGGGTACAGGAAAAGATTTCAGGAAATTCAGTTTTTCACCAAGGAATTAGGCTTTTTCCTCTCTTAACCTCCACCCTCCACACTAGGAGTTCATACTCTGTATGTGCTTTTAATCTTGACTTCAATATATTTTACTGTGGCCAGCTTTTAGTTACAGTTTAATAACTTCAGCTTTATTTTGCCCCAGGCCATATTATAATGAATAAAAAGCTTTTTCTGTGATTTAGCTGAATTTATACAGCTGCCCTTGAAACAGCTGCATAACTTTTCCTACTGAGTAGGAAGGAGAGCAGTTTACTCAGCACAGACTTATCAGCTGAATCCTACTTCCAAACTCGATTTTGGAAAAAAAACCCCAATGTGTTGAAATAAATGCAGATCCATGAGCACACTTCCAAATATTTTCTGTGATGGTGTTATTTCTTAAATTAAAGTTACCCACACTCTCAAAAGTAACTCAGATTGAATAAGGATAATATTTTATATGGTTCTGTGTGATATCTTCTGCAGTGACATCTTTAATATAATGAGGGCCTCTGGAACACCAAAAAGAGCCCAGTTCCCAGTCTTATAAAGGAAATGGGAAGTGGATTTGGGAAAAGCCCACCCAGTGGCTGTTACATCTTACAGTTGCACTAAGCTGGGAACACAGCTTAGAAGTGGGTCAGATCCATCCCCTGCTCCTTCAGAACCTGTAGAGAGATGTGTCAAAGCAAGTTTGCAGAGTGTGTGCCAGAAGTTCTGATGGGAATGATGTGGCTGCTTGGAATGGGCATGGCATCAAACCTTTGACTTTTTTCATCTCATGTCTCAAAAACCAGTCTCTGAAGGGGAATTGCAGGCAGGGGCAGTGTGGATTCCAGCAGAGCAGGCAGCTGGGATAAGGAGCAGAGCACACGGGGTGGGAACCTCCCTACAAACTGAGGGGCAGAGGGAGGGGACGCAGGAGGTCAGTGGTGCTGAGCTCAGGGAGCACGTGGTTGGAATGCAGCTGGGAAACCCAAGACACCTCATCAATTTGGGAGACCTCTTTAATAAGTGCTCAGCTTCATCTTAAGGCAGAGAATCCTCTCCAGAATTCGAGACACATGAAAGACATTAACTCATAATTCCTAGCAGTCTCCTGAGTACCTGTTAATAATTATGGTTGGCCTTTTTGGCCTTAGAAGCTTTGAATTACCTGGTGCTAAACCTTTTAGAGTAAACTGGGAACCAGGGTAGGATGCTGAATGTGAGAAGGCATATTTATTAATACTTGTTAGCATTGACAAGTCTGAATGAAGTACATGGTTCTTACTTGCTCAGGATTAGCCAATATCAAATTTAAATGAAGGACAACTATTTACATGTACTTAAAATAGCAGGTTTAAAAGAAATCTTGTAAAGAGAAGGAAAAAAAGAGCAGCAATAAAGTCTAGTCTGAGATCATACTATTAAACAGAAATATTATTAAAAGAACAGTTTTTTAGAAGAATGAGAGTGATCAGTCTGCCCAGCTGTTTAAGTAGCAAGGAAAATGTTCATTAAAAATAATTTAAAAAAGCACAGATAATATTAATCTCAATATAAAAAGGGTAAGTAAAGCAAGCAAGGCAGATTAGATCCTGGTGTGGAATGTATGTTGAACTTGAAAAGGTTTTAACATATGCAATAGAGGTGAAGGCCTCCCCTGAGCACAGGGAGAGCAGCGAGTCCTGCAGCAAACCTTGTACTTGTTACAGCTCCAAAGGATTTGGGGTTGGTTCTCCAGTCCAGTATGGAGGAGACTTAATTGTGCTGTTTCTGTAATAGATGCTCAGTTCAAAGCCCTCCTCCCAGCTCTGCACTGCCAGAATGAGGTAAAGAATCTGCAGACTTTGGCACTAATAAGCCAAGCAGTAAAGTGGTGCACGTTTGTGTGGAGCCTGAGGAGGGACGGGAAGGCTCCTAGGGAAGGCTTGGCTGCCTCAGCACAGACACACCAGGGCTGGGAGCAGGGAATCAGCCTGGGCAAGTAACACCCATGAACACTCAGAGAGGGAGGAAAAAAGGCAAGAAAAACCTGTCTCTGTTACATAAACCCCCTGGACAGAATGACAGCTGGGCAAGCCATCCACCTGCAAACCAACCAAAGCCAAACCCCAGGAAATCAGGGCTGAAGAGAGCTTTGAGATGAGTGTTGGAATACCTGCACATCCTTGACTTCCACTGGGGTGGGAGGAAAAGATTGAAAATTCACTTTCTTTGTAATTACAGTCATAGTGCACCAAACAGTAAGAAATTACAATCAAATGATCCAGCTCTTATTTGTTTGGGAGCCTCTGTGGGTCAGAGAGGGGAGACAGATGCTCTCCAGCCCATCCTGGGCTACAACTCGGGCCTTTTCACAGCACTGTGATGGGATGAGAAAGTTGTTCTTTCAGTTGCAAAGGCCTCAGACCAGTCAGAACTCCTGTATGCTCATTACTGGAAAGGCTTTGACAATAATGAACCTCCCTTAAACATTCTGAATGCTGTCTCTAAACATACTGGCTTGAGAAAAATTGAAACTAATAGTGCAGGGGGGAAAAAAAGAAAATTCTTACATTTTTAATAAGGTGGAAAGTATAGCCTTTCCTGACAGATTTAATTCTTACTGTCAATGTCCACACTGCATTTGTGATGCTTTAAAAAGCCTGAATAGAATCACATGAAGTGAGTTTTTTGTAAGGTTAATAGGAAATTCCAGGCCTTAGACTCTGATAAATGTAACTCTTGAGTGCTATGAAAAATTTCATTTTCAAGGAAGCCTTTCCTTTTTATGGGAAGTTTTTCCAGCTGAAAAATTTTACTGGCTCCACTCCTCATTCCCAGTTATGGACCAGATTTGGAAATACCTGTGAAAAACCACATATTGGTTTCAAGGAAATCACTAGGAATGTGTGGATGAAAGCATTGCAATTGAGGACATCCAGATCTGCCCTTCCAGAAATGCTTTTTATATTTACATGGTCTGCTCCTTACATGTGCTGAGGACAAACACAAAGAGAGCAAACTCCTAGAGGGTGAAAGTGAGCCAGGAAAGGCAGCTGTGCATGACTTGGAGTCATATCCCAAACACTTGGAATGCATCTCTATGGGCTGTCAATACATCTGTATTGCTGTGTTTGCATGGGACTGGTTTGGTCCTAGAACTGCTGAGACATTACAGAGGAGGAACATAAAGGCAGTGCAGTCACAGGGAAAGGAAATTTCAGTGTCTTTGTGCACCAAATTGGTTGTGTTCAGAATTAGCAGGATGGGTTACAGATGTACCTTGGAGAAACGGGGCACTTGACTTGGGCTTTTGCAGAGCATTCTCTTAAAAATTCTTTACAAAGCTTTAAAAAGATGGGGAGGGGAGCAAGAAGGAAATGTATATATATTTCCTTTCTCTATATATATTCCTGAGAACCACTGTAATCCTCAAGGCCATGCAAATAGTTTGGTGTAACTTCTGTTTAATCACTAAGGTATCTGAGAGCTGGTGAGAAACCAGGCTGAGTGGGAAGAATACAGGGCAGGAAGCTGAGGGGTTTGAGTTCAATTCCAGCTTCAGCACAGAATTCCCACATGGCCATGGGCCTCTCCTTGGTACCCCTGTGTACCCACACAATGGAAACCTGGAAATGGTTCTGCAATAGTTCAGCACCATCTGTCTTACAGAGCTACTCTTGAGTGCAGATTACTTTTTTTTTCTCCAGAAGGAATAACCCAGAACTTGTTCTAAAAGAGAAATAACACATCCTCCCTCTTCCTGCAGTTGTGCTAGGTGGGTTGCAAGCCCAACTTGTGAGTCTGCTTCAGTATAGGAAGTATTTCCCATGCAGCTCTCACTGCTTGCTGCATTAAAATATGAAAGCCTGGCTGAGGGTGGGAGCACATCCTTGTGCTGTTGGAGCAGGAAGCACCCAGTGAGTTGTTGTTACCTTCATAGTTCAGGGCAAAACCCCTGCATGTGGCTTTCAGAAGAAAATTCACTTTACAGTGTGTGTCTTATCCTGGCTGTTTAGTGGGATATTTCTAGGGCAGTGGTATGAAGATACAGCACTCCTGGCTCTGTAGGTGCTATTTCTATGCTGGCCTGAGCATTTCCATGTGGGGTGGAGTTGCACAGTGCAGCTTTACCTGGTCCTTGGCACGGACCTGAAGTAAGTCAGATTTTGATTTTTACATGAAGCCCCTGTCAGTATTATGTAAAGAGGTTGCAGCACTGTGGTCCTACATCCCTCTAATGCCCTCTCTGGGTGTTCTATCCATCCCACTTCAGGCACTGAGCTCTTGTACCTAATGTAGGAATGTAATTTCATGGGTGGGCTGTTGAAGTGGTCTTATGGGAGTGGATGTATCCCATGGTACTGACTGTTGTGTCTCTTGATCATGGAAACACCTCATCTCATTTAAAGACACTAATCAGTCATTGATCCAGGTCTCTTCTTCCAGAGCATCAGTGGCTTAGTTTAAGTTACTTCCTCATTGACAAAAATAATCTGAAAGAGAGGTAGAACAAATGTTCCCAGATGTGCAAGTGCAGAAGTGACCCTGCAGGGTGACTATTTTCACATCCTACCTTTATATAATGGTTTTGTACACAAGTCCCTTGTAATTAATTCAGTCTTTGACAGTGTGTGTTTGATGAAATCTGGCACAAAAGTTGCCAATTCTGAGTTTGGCAAATCTTGAAGAATGAATCCATTTGGGGTCTCTTCTTTAAACAGCAGTTCCTCAGCTCCAGTGGAGTTGCCAGTTGAAGTCACTGTGAGATTTCAGTTCTGTGGAAAAAGCACTTGTTCTAAACCTCAAATAGTCAGGAATTGATCACAGCCTGGAACTGCAAACCCCTGTCTAAGTGTCTGAAAGAGCACATGGTTGTGACATGGTGTGTGGTTTGTCTGTGTCCAAAGAGAGACCTTGGGGAACATGGAAGTCTTACTGAGCTTTTCACTAATGGAAGGGTCAAGGCCCAGCATTGTCAGAGCCCCCCCTGGTTAATGCCAGGAGGTGAAAGGAGCTGCTTTCAGCCTCAGTGTCTCAGCTGTTGCTCACAGAGGATGAACACCCTTTTGTTCAGACCCCTGAGAACATTGCCTGATTCTCCATCCTTTTTCATCCCCCCTCACTGAGTCTCTTGCTGGTGTCCTTGCTCAGGTCACCTGGGGCTCACAGGTGACCAGCTGAGCTCCAGCCACACCAACCTGACTGAGATTCCTCCAAGGATTGGTCTGAAGTGACAAAAGTTAGCACAGTTCCTGTGTCCCCACTGCCACCTCCATCCTCCTGAGAGTGCCAAGGAGTTGCAGACCCTTCACAGGTGCTGCAGTAGAGGTGGTGTGGTAAGAACTGAGATTTAGTGGGCACTTGGGAACCTAATTTTGACATAAATTTAGTTATCTGGCTTTTCCTTTTTCTTAAAAAAAAAAAACAAAAAAAAAAAAACAAAGAGTTTGGGCTCTACTTTCTGTTTTTAACAAGCTTTTTCAATGGGAACATCCTGTGGCTCTTTATTTATTCTAAACAAAAATTTTTGATGTTAAGATCTCCATCTATTTGCTCCATTTGGGATAAATGATACTTGAAGCTGTCACAATTTTATGAGGATAAAACCTTTTTCATTTGAGTAATTTACCACTGTGCTAACAATTACTTTTTGGAATAAAGGAAAAATAAGATCTCTGTCATGATGCTGAACTTGGGCACTCTAACTATCTTCAGGGATATCTGTTTCATCTAATGAATATAAATTTTTAATTTACACACCACAGTAATTGTGACAAGTAACTTGGGTGTTTTAAATTAAATCAAACAGTGAGCAGTGATGCTTTGTACACTGCTGCTCTACTGTGGATGGTTTTCTGGAATCGAGATCAGCTCCTTCAGGCCCAGAGCAGTCTGTCAGTCCAGATGCAATGGATGAAAGAAGGTAGATGAGAGTGGAAAGAGGCAGCATAATAAGGATTTGTTCTGAAATTCTTATTTATGTGGTTCTTTCAGAGGTGGCCACAAGATCAGCCAACAAGAAGGATTCCAAAGTTGCCTGATAGAGGAGCTTTACAAACTTCTGTGCTGAGAGTGAGCGTGAAGTGATTCTTTCTGATAATTGCTCTTGAACAACCACAGACTTTTTAATATTTTGCTTTCTATAGTTTCGTTACTAAAAATTTTTTTACCTATTATATATTTTGTAACACAATAAATTGAAGAGATTAATGAATCCTAATATTAAAACTTCAGAGACTTTGTAATGAATTAGCCCTTGCACCCAGCTAGATTCTGGAAGGTGGTATGACAGTAAAGCAGTAGCAGGATGCCACAAGTTCTTTTAAATCAAATACCCCACCCTCTGCTTGAGGCAAATCTCTGGTTTTTGGGCAGAGATCTTCAGATAGAGCCTTCCAGATATTCATGGCAGGGTTTATGTAGCTTGTTCAAAGTTTTAAGATTAAAAACTGTTTTTAATCTCAACTTTGAGAATGAGAATTTAACTGGGCTCAAAAAAAGAAAGGTATTCTTAAATATGGATCAGCAATCAGTTATCAACTGATGTTTCATGGAAACAACTCAATCCCCTTTTCCCCTGTACTTCCTTTGCAGTACTATGGGGTATTTTCAGGGGGACATGTATTGAGGGACTGGCTGGAGTGGAGCACAGGCCGTGCATGAACTTCTGCCTGGCCTGGAAGGTGCACACTTATCCTCCCTGGGGCAGCCCCAGAGCTGCTTAGCCCAGCTCAAACAGGGTGTATGGCCAGAGGCATTAATGGGGCCTCTCTCCCAGAGCTGGGGTTATTTAGCAGGGTTATATTTAGAGTTATCATGTCCAAAAGGGTTTCTAGTAAACCCCACCCCTCCCTTGCAGAAACGACCCTCCATCAGCACAGCAGACGATGGTCAGACTTCCAGTTTCAAGAAGACACTGTTGGTCTCCTCTGGTTTTTTGTTTCCCAGCTGCTGAGGAATAAAAAATATGCTCGGCTGAAGCACTGACAAACAAAGCAGGACTTGCAGCTGGTGGTGGCCCCAGTATCCACCTCCACAGAGCCATCTGCCAGGCAGATGAAGAGGAGGGTGGTCTGGCCATGAGTCAGAGTGATGAGTATCACTGACTCTGCCTTAGGTTTGTTGGGAGGAGGAGATACTGCTGTTATTGTGAATGCCAATTAGGGCAAACCTCTATCTTGGCAGTAAGCAGGGGAGGGTGCCTATGGAGAAGCCCAGCTGCTGGAATGCCCCCAAGGATCTGGTGGAGCACCTGCACTCCAGATGTGCATCTCTGTGCCACTCACCTGCTGAGCACTCCATGTGCTTAGGAAAGGGTGAGGAAAGTTATGGGTTTCTTACTGACCATTAACAGCGTTTGACCACCTCAGCCTTCTTTGACCCACAGGCAAAGCCTAAAACAGTCTTGAATTCCCCGGGATTCAGTTCACTAAAAAAATCCCTCTTGTAAGGAAAGGAGGGTCGAGTTTTCTCTAGGTCATGATAAATCAGGAGTAAGTCCTTGGAATTACCATCCAGAAGCCGTGGGGTAAGTTCAGTCAGGCTCTGCTTGAGGACTAACACGATTCTGCTGCAGCAATGTTCTGATTGCAAGAGTTGATGTCCTTTAGGCAGAAAGTTGTCTGGTTTTCCTGTGAGCCTTTCCTGGTTCTGTTAAAGGGAGGGCAGTGAAAGGCAGAACAAGGGAAATGCCCAGCGTGACAAGTGAGAACAAATAAAAGCACATTATGGAGACTAAACCCACAGCTTTTTAATTTCAGAGGCCTCAATTCTCCTTTGCTGTTTCTGTCTCTAAACACAAGAGATGCAAAGAGCTGTCCCTGTGCCCAGAGCAGTGACACAGACTGGTTAGTGCAGGGTTGTGTTCCTGCTCCATGGTGTTCTGGACTGGGATTCATCTGACCCCCATGGAGTTCCTGGAGGGTCCTCCAGAACTGTTTTCCCTGGTATCCAGTGCCTGAAATGCACTGATGCTGTTTTGGGACTCTCATGGATGTTGTTGTGTCAGCATGAAATGGTGATACAGGCTCAGGGCTGTGTCACAAGGGCATGTGGCACTGCCTGAGGGGGTAGGACCTGCTGGGGTGGCACTGCAGAGATGCTGAGGTGGTCAAACTATGCCTTCTGTAGTGCCCAGAGCAATCCTGCAAATCTGTGCCTGGCTGTGGTACTGGAGGGAGCTCCTTGGAGGGATCTGAATACGATCAGGGAGTGCAATGGTGATTATGTACTATGGATGCTCATGGGTCCAGTATCTGAACTCACTTCTAGGACCTCTTATTTTTCTGAGTAGGTACATGCCTGGAGATAGTACAGGAGGGGGTTCTGGTCTGCAGCTGCATCTTTGACCTGGAATCTGTGCAGCACCAGAGTGTGCTCTTCCCAGGGAGCCCCTTCACCCACACATGGACATGTGTCCGCAAAGGAGGACCTTCTTGTTCCTTCCCAGTGTCTGAAAGGAGTCCAGGTATAGCAGACTGTCCTTTGTTCTTTGCACAATTCATTATGAAGCATAAGAGCAGGAAACACAAGCCTTATTCACAGGGGAGCTCATTTCAGTCTCCTCTCTGTGCTGTCCTTTTATCTCTCTTATTTCTACCTCGCTGTTCTGGCTGAGAAATTGCTGTTTCTGTGAGACACTTGGTGATCTCATTAAAGGAAATCCCATACTGGTTATTATTAATCTTGGATACCAAACACTTTGTCCTTTAACTTTCCTATTGACAAATGGAGAGACTGGTCAGTGTGTGACTGCTCCTGAAAAGGATGGTGCTTTGGAGGGTACAGGGACTGACTTAGTGAGAGCTGAGAAGGAACCTGTGGCTGTCATGAGCTTCAGTGAAACCTGAAGGAAATTTGTCCTGATTCATGCACAGTTGTTAATATGACAAAGCCCAGATCCACACAAAAGAACACCTGGCCTGCTGGAGGACATCTCTCCTGAGGACAGCACTTGCCCACAGGTTGGGTTGCTGTAGCAACAAGTCTGAACACGGATCACTGTTTTTTAAAGCAACACAAGAAAGAACAGATTCCACTATGGGAAATTTTCTGTCATAAAGAAAATTGTATTTGCTCTCCAAACACAGAGTTCTCTCACATTGTAAGGACTGACTGCCACTCTCTGAATCATCAAAGAACACAGAGACCCGTTTCTGGACTCTTGAGAACCCAAAGATGTGCCAAAACATACACAGATTTCATATTTTCCAGTAGCTACAAATCAGACCCTTTCTCTCGAGAAGATCCCAGTTTAGAACAGTCTCCTAGGTCACTCTACAAACTCAAAGTGAACCAACTTTAGAAAGTAAAATAATTTCCCTTATAGGGTGAGATTTCCCCCTCTGCTCAAGGCTTTTGCATCACCTTTCCTTTCAGGGTAGGGTTCAGATGATGCCTTGCACTCTTTGCTCAGCAGTGCTCTCTCTCCAAATGTCTCTGTATATGAACAAATATGAGTGTTAACGTGGTGATACATCATTAGTTGGGGTTTTAATTACTTTGTCTCTCGCTCCCCCAGCTTTGAAGAACTTGCAGATGCACATATATATATGAATATGTATAGATGTGTAGGTACAGCAGGGCTGAGAGAAGCTCAGTGCCCTGTCAAACACCTGTATTCTTCTAATATTCTGCTCTTTCTGCTGCCTGGTTCCCACTTTGTAGACAGACCACCTTTGTTAATTTTCCCTGTTTCTCTTCTGATTCCTGGTTTTGCATTTCTTCCCCTGGTAATGCTCTGCCAGCACAATAAGCATTTCTTTTTTTTTTAAGGCTGGACAACAAGGAGGAGAAAAGTTGAGAGAGATACTTTGAATCCCAGAGGTTACTAATTTCTGTCTGAACTGAACAAATGGCTGCATATAAATGTGTTTCTTCCTCTTTCAAAAAAGGGTTTGCTTTTTTTCCCCACTGACCCTGGGTGAGTCTGGAGTTACCTGAAACTGTTTGTAGCTGCTCAGAATCTCAGGCTTTCCCACCCGAATCCCTCCCCTGTCACTGGAGGGGCTTTCAGGTGGGTGTTTGTTTCATGGCACCTCAAAGAGCTCCGTTCCTGTGCTGAAAGACAAGCCCAGGACAATGTTTTGCAGAGCAGAAGATATTGTGAGGGCCCAATTATCACACAAGTGGTTCTCACGGCTTGGGCTGCTGCTGCGTGCCAGGTTGCACATTAACTTCTTTCACTGCTTTTTTACCCAGTTTACTCAACATTCTCAAGTGGTGGCTTTGTCAATTGTTTGTGCTGCTGATATTTGGACAGATGATAGCCCCTCGATGCCAGCTCAGCCCAGCTGAGGAGAAAGAGCCACAAGGGAAACTTTAGACCAAGTGGCCGCTCTCATGGTATGGAGGAGCAGAGGAGTTTGGGGCTGCTTTGGAACACTTATTCATTTCCATCTGACAAATAGTTCTCCCAAACCTGCTCTTGCAATATTCTCTGTCTGTACTCCATTAAAGAAAAAAGAATTAACACGGAGACTTTATTATATTTTGTTTCTCTGCCCCACCAAGCTCAAGTATCCCCTACTGAATGTCAGGGCACACCTCGGGAGCGTGTCTGAGTCGTGTGAGCACAAATGTATGGAAAGATTTATGGTGTTCCATTGATTCCAAAGGAATGTACAATGACCAGGCAAGGTTCAGGGTAGTTTTCCTGCATAAATCGTCCCCAAATTGCTGACATGGTGTTATTAACACTCGGGGCTGGTGTTGCTGCAGAGTGAGGAGATTTATGGGGAGGATAAAGCAGAGATCCTGTGCAAGTGGGGTTTGCTAATTCATCTGCCTGTTCATTAGTTTAAGAGCTTTCTGTAGTTTGTATATTCCACTGACTTCTCATTTTTTTCGTCTCATGATTAGAGATGAAATATAGATTAAAAAATAAGATTTTTCTTAGTAGTTGGATCTGAATTTTAACTATATTCTTTTAAGTCTTTTTCTTAGTTTAATCCTGTTAGGTGCTGAATGCTCTCCACGGTTTCAAATTAATGTAGGAGTTGAACTCAGGCAGGGCTTACTGTTATCAGGCCTTTCTTTGCCATCCTTCAGGGGGTTCTTCTGACAAGGAGTGACACAGAGTTGCTAGGAGTGATGCTTAGAACTGAGACTGCTCTTAGTAAATGCATATCACAGGTGCCCACATGGAAATGTGTACCACGTATTCCTTTCCCTATACCTTTATTAATCTTTATAACATTCAGACAGTAAAGATTTTAGAAGAGCAAATTTACCTTTAATTACTTATACTATTGCTTTCATGAGGTGTTTTTTTTTAAACCCAGCTGGGAAGATTAATGCAGATGAAACTAATTTTATTTTTTCTTCTCTTTGCTTAGTTTCTCTTTCAAAGCTGAAGGATTATTTAATGGCATACAAAAATCTCTGCTTTCAGAAAAATGGAAGGGCTACCAATGACAATGAGGAAGTTTATGTTTAACTTCCATTTTTTTGATTGCAGAAGCCAAATCCTTGGTTAAGCAGGCCTGAAAATATGAGGGAAGGGGGGGATGGAGTTGTGATGTGATAGTAGGAGCTTTCTCTTCCTTTTGCATAAGAATTCTTATAAATGTGTGTGTGTGTTGGGGTCTTCTTTACAAGCAACAGTTTGCAAAATAGTCCTGGTTATTACACATCATCTGTTAAATCGTTCAAGTCAGTTGAGTGTAAGTTTGGATTAAGTTAAGCATGTGCTTGAAATGAAGCTCATCCTGGAGGCAGGACCTGTATCCATCCAGGAGGAATGAGCTCCATGGGATTGGTGCTGGTCAGATAAGAAGAGTCTCAGAGGGTACAGAAATTTGGGGTCCCACTGAGTTCAGTGGGAGCTGACACAGCTTTCCCCTGCTCAGGATCAGGCTTTGAATGTCTAGAGAATGGCCAGAGACATCTGCAGAAGAGTCCAGTTAAGAAACTATGCTTTAATATTTATTTCTTATCATGCTGAAGTCTGGAAGAATATTTTGTGCTATCCAGTTGACTGATGGGTCTGAGAGGTCCCTACTCCAGGGGGCTCCTAATCCCAACCAAAGAGAAAACATACTGGAAAAACCTCCAGCAAGAAGGACTTGAAAAAAATCTCTTTTCTCACATATTTAGCCTGAACCAGCAATAACAACTTCGATTCAGGGCATTTCCTGAGGATTAATGACTGTCTGGGGTCATCATCTCCTCCCAGTTAGTTATTAATCCCCAGGAAATACTCTGTGCCTTGATCATTATTGCTTAATTAGCATTGAGAATGTGGGGGGTTAAGGTTTCTTTTCATGCATCCTGTGAATTGCCGGGGTGGGGGTTTCTTTCATTAACTTGCCCTTTTCAGCCTGGATGGGAGAGCTTTGCCTTTGCTCGAAGTTTGCAGGTTGGAGAATTTAGTCACAGGGTTAAACCTTCCAAAGAGCTCTGAGTTCCCTGTGAAAGCTCCACTCAGAGCCACATCTGCAGCACATCAGGGAGGGTCCCCCTCCCCAGCTCTGCTGGAGAGCCTCGGGTGGCACGGGGGCAGCAGCTGGAATCTGGGAGTAGGGAATGCCAGGAAAAGGGCAGGCAAAGCTGGGGGATGAGGAGGGAAAAGGGGGAAGCTCCGAGGAGCGGAGCTGTTCGGCGCTGCCAACCGCAACAAACAACTTTATCAGCCACAGAAGAAGTTCTCATGTCACATGAAATTTGGAAACTTTGGGAAAAATTTTTGGAGTCCCAGCAATCTTGAAGGAAGAGCTGCTTGATCCAAAGGGCCCTTAATTGCTGCAAACCAAATCTATTTAGTTCAAAGACTCTGTCCTTCCTTTCCCATCCCTGGAGGAGAGGAAGATGATGTTAAAAGTTCTTTTTCTGGGCACTGTGTGGTGGGACTGAGCTCAGCAGGGCTGTCCCTGCCAGCCATCCCATTCCTGCACCGTTATTCCCTAACCCAGGAGCTGCAGCACCAGAGATAAGCCCAGCCTGTGTGTTCAGGTTGTTGCTGGGATGTGACTGCAGAGGGATGGACAGCCTGACCCAGGGCTGTGGGCACTGCAGTGTGGGAGCCTCCAGGCTCTCTGTGGTTACATCTGTTGATCTGTTTGTTATGTATGTAGCCCTGAGTATATTTTGAAAAGAAAACTAATTTTAAAAAGGAAATATCAAGTTTTCTGCTCTGAACAAAGCCATAATAGGATCTCTTTTTTTCAAGACTTCTTTAAAAACATTTTTGTAGAACTCCACGAGGGAGACACTTGGAGATGTTTAGTGGTATTTTTCTTGTTAGCTGTTCCATCTCATTACTGTCTTCTGCTGTGGAAACATCTGTCCAAGTCTCCTTGAAGGTCTTTTGGGTCCTGCAAGTTTAAGTGAAAAGTTTTAGGAATCTGGACTTTATATTTAGGACCAGAGATTTCATGCCCTGCAGTGAGAAAAGCTCACTGTAAACAAACTCTGGCCTCACAAATATTTATATGACTGTGGCAAAAATCAAACTTTGGTCCTTAAGTGTTACTCTTTTTACCTTCCTGCCTAAATGTTTGTATTTTGGGGGATGACACCTTTCTTTTGGCTTTGGAAAAACCATTTGTTTGAGTAAAGGTGATATTGTCAAAGAAGTACCTGCTCAGTTCTTAGTTTGAAGACTATGTGATTTGGAACAAAAATTTATTTCCTTTATTTTTAATTCAACTCTGAGTATTTATGCTCTTCAAATTTGGCCTGTAAAAAAGCCAGATGGATCCACACTATTATCTATAATTTAATACAAATAATCATTTCCAGTTATTTTGACAATAACTTTGCAAGGCACTGAATCCACTGAAAGAACTCCACCTAACCAGATGATATTTATAATTAATTCAATAGATATAAAGAGATATGTGGTTTTGACCTTTACCCTGATCAACATTAAATCTAATCCTCATTTCAACTCTTTCCTTAAATATGGAAAAAGGCTTTTGACAGAGTCAATGGCAACTATATATTTGGGTTCTCCATGGAGTGCTCTATAATGTTCTCAGCCAAATCTTGGTCTTGTAACTGACCTTTGACAGTCAATGTATGGCCAATGTCAAATGATAAAAGGCATAAAAAGGGGAGAGGGAACAGAAAAAGTCATTATGCAGATGATATATAAATGTCCATTAATGAGATATTCCTTTGTACTTTCAAGTTCATAGCAGAGTTTGACACTGAGTGGGTCTCAGGGGGTTTAAGGCTTCATCACACATATTTTTGCATGGGTTTATTCCTACTAAAGAACCAAAATGAGAGACCTGCATGAAAAGAAGAGGCTGTAGCCCTAGATAAGATCAAAATAAAATGTATGGGAAGAAATTCCTCTGTGTGCTTGGGAGACAAAACAACACCATAAATATTGGGGGGTTGTATTTTGCTGTAATAAGGCCAGTCCGAGTGGAAATCTGAGACTACAATGCCACCAAAACAGTTTCTGCAGAAAAGGAAAAGTTAAAACAGCAAAGAAACAGCAGCATGAGGTGAGCAGTCCTGGACCTGTGATAATGTCTGACAGTATTTTGTGCACCCCTGGGGAAGCCAAAGCTGCTGGAATTGCGGGCACACCCCCACTGGGAGCCCAGCTCTGACAGGTCCAGGGCTTTCCATGGCTCTGGCCCTCTTAGTGCCCTCTCTCTGTCTTGTCTTATTTCTTTATCTATAAGACTGAGTTTCTCAGAGAGATTTAGACACCTCTCACAAAAATCAGTCTCATTAAAATCCCCCTGAAGCTCCGATGACAGAGAATCCCCTCTGTGATGTGTTAGAAAAGATTTCCTCCAGCATGGCCTGATTGGCTGGGCCCTCTGGTACAGGAAGATGAGTAAGAGTCAATAGAAATAACAGCAGGAAAAGGCACATCTTGGAGGATTCAGCGTGTGGAGTGTCCTAGGTGGGAGCTGACCCTCTGCATCCAAGTGCCCCACAGCCCTGGAGCTCCAGCACACCTGCTGGCACCTGGGGCTGGGTTGGCTCAGATTAATTGGCACAGAATTGGGCAGTGCAGGAAACCAGAACAGACCAAAGTGTCATTGCTCAGTTTTTCAAAACAAGGTCTGGGTCCTGAAAAAAACAGACTGTGAAAACACTGTGGAGAGAAAAGGTCTGTGCTTGTAGCCATATTGGAGAACTCTTCTGTCTCCCAGTTCAGAGAGGTGAGATCTCACTGGGGTTTGCAAGTCTGAGACCAAACTGTGGAATTATCCTAGAGTTAACTGAAGGGGGTAGAGACTGTAATTCCCTTTAACCAACATGATTGCCATTTGCAAAAATAACAGTCAGGAAAGCTGTGAGAAAATTCCATTGGTTGCAGTCTGGTTTGAGGAGGAATCTGACCTGCCATCATTATATCTTACTTGTAATACAGACATGAAATGTCTTAGCATATGGATGTTGTATCTGAATCCAGTCATTTTAGGGAAGCACTCAATTCTTAGATCAGCATTAAGCATAAAACAATAGTAGAGAGGAATGTGAAACCTTTGTCTTTTAAAGTCTGCTTCTGCTTATTCAGTAGTGGTTAAGAAGCCAAATTTGGGATTATTCTTTTATTTTTTACGTTTTCTTGTTGTTTGGGGAGAAAAAAAATTTATCTTCCTGATCTCTACATGGTCTGAAAACCAGATGTTATCATCACTTTGTTATAGCTCCACTGGTACAGTGTGTTTTGTTTATTAAAGAAAAGACAGGGTTGAAATGAGATCAGGGCGATTCATGTCATCAAACTTAATGTATTTGCAAATAATAAACAGTTTGCAAAGCGTGGCTGAGCTTGGGGGTTGCAGCTCACTGCCATTTCAATCTAGGCTTCAGAACACAAGTGGTAGTGCAGGATCTGTGTCTTTAAGATGGGGAGCACCTTGGAAACTGTTCCTAAAAAAGGCGCTTTTTCTCCGTGGCTTTCCTTTGCTGGGAGAGATGGACTCTGTCTCGTGGCAGCTGTAGTTTAAGTAAACATAAACTCTGGCCCAAATTTCATAACCATCATTTCCTCAAAGCTACAGCACTAACCCAAAGTATAGTTTTATTTGGCTAACCCCAAATAGGATGTGGTTGGCAGCCTCTGGAGCCGCAGGATCAGATTGCAAGGAGACGCCACCAGAACTGTGCCGTTGTCTTAGTCAGGGAAGTCCTGAGTGTGTGACTCCCAACATTATTATTGTTATTTAACAAATAAATGGAACCATAACAACAGGTATGCTAAAACCAAAGCCTATCTGCTCCTTATCCAGCACTGGGACAGTCCAGGAGTGCCAGGACACTGCTGGGCACAGGAGGGAAGGGATGGTAGACAGTGAATATTGCCAAGGGTCAAGGCTAAGGCATAAGGGAGGACCTTACTGCTCTCTACAACTGCCTGAAAGGATCTTGCAGGGAGGCTGAGGGGTTGGCCTCTTGTCCCAGCTAACAAGTGACAGGATGAGAGGAAATGGCCTCAAGTTGCACCAGGGCAGGTTTAGGTTGGACATTAGGCAAAATGTCTTCGCTGAAAGGCTGACCAGGCTCTGGAGCAGGCTGCTCTGGGAAGTGCTGGGATCACCATTCCTGGAAGTGTTAAAGAATGTGTAGATGTGACACTTTGGGACATGGTTCAGTGGTGAATGTGGCAGTGCTGGGTCAAAGGTTGGACTCTGTCTCAGAGGTCCTTTCTAACATTAATGATTCTATGATTAGAATCTTAGATTAGCACACTTCCCATTCTGCCCCAATCATGGGGCTCTCCACAATGCTGCCAGACACGGAGTAAAAGCCCAAGACAGCTGCTGTCTGGAGGACTTTCCCCTGAGCCCAGGCAGAAAGTTTCCCTTCCCAAAAAGGACAGTTGAAACATAAAAATTTGGTAGCATGTGGCTGCAAGGTGCCGAGTTGCTCCCCTTTCTGTGCACACCTTTGCCCAACCTCCTGCCAGCTGAGTCACAGAGGGGATGGGTAAGAGCTTTAGGATAGTGCCAAGCCAAGTGCCAGGCCCCTCTGGTATGAATGGCTGCTGCTGTGTAGGTTGCAGTGGAAATAAGCTGATTTTGTCCAGCTGGAAATGAGGCTCCTCAGGCTTTTCTGTTCTCACTTTCTGCCCACCCGCTTCGCTTTCCCTTTTATGTTGCAAACACCTCAATGAGACGAGGGGATGAACAGATGATGGAGTCAGT
>JAWWLZ010000118.1:88585-99061 GCA_035041345.1 Poliocrania exsul | reverse complement strand
TATTAACCACTTCACAATTCCTTTTCCTTTCTCCAGCAAGAATATTGCTATCACTTTAACACACATCTTCCCTTTAAAAAAACGTGGGGACAGAAAGGGGAATAGCATTTTATTAAATGTACATGACACTGAGGATACAAAAACACCAGCATGGGATGAATTTACTAATCAAATGCAGACTTGGTCTACATTGTAGTGTGACACTGGAAAGGAAATATCTCTTCAAAAGGTTTATTTTAACTCCAAAGGAAAATTAAGAGAGAGAATGTTGAAATACAGAGGAGTCCAGGGGGTGGCAGGGAGGGAAGCAGGAGAATAATTGATGCAAGTAGGGAAGCTGAGCCTCAGTGCAGTGGAGGGTCCATACTGTGTACAGAGGGCTTCAATCAAATTGCTGTGCCTGCAGAGGCAAAGCAATGGGGAGAGCTGGGTGAAGCTCAGCCATTCTCTTCCTGCTCCCACTGGAGGAATTTTGGGGGTTTTGCAGGGCAGATCCTTCGTTCCTTCCCCCAAATGCCAGCATGGAGCCCACCCTGCCAGGCTGTAACCGGGGTAGCACGAGTGTTTAAGGAGCTTCTCTTCCAGGTGTTCAGTTCTCACCCTGCTGAGCCCCTCTGTGTTGTCCTGACAGGCCTTCTTTAAATCAAACCAGTGAATTGATCCGGGTTTATTATTTCCCAGGTTTATTTTTAAGCCTGGATCCACTCCCTGCTGAGGTTTCCAGCCTGCCCCCACAGACTGCTGGCACATGCCAGGCAGGAGGCTGCAGGGTGAGCTCAGTGCTGGGAACCATGGGGTGGGCACAACCCTGTGAGCTGGCGTGGCTGCTGCCCCCCCTCCCACACTCCCACTTCACACATAGAACCATAATTGTTTCTTCACAGGCTTTGGTGGGAAGTTGCAACTCTTATTGTTCGTCCTCGCTCTGCCTTTCATTATGGTGGCTGTTGGGTCCCCTCGTTGCTGTAATGAGAACCAAGAAAAACATCCTAATTCAAAGGGAAATATGAAAATGCTCTTCAAATTCAGATGTGTGAAACACTCTAGCTAAAAGATATATGTGAAGTGCTGGTTAGAGGATGCTGCAGCAAAGGCAGCTTAGAAGTTTTTTTCCTCTTTCCATTATTCTCCAGAAGGATGAATTCTCACTTCTGTTTCATGCAGAGTCTCTGAGCACTTAAAGCAGTGTTTTTGTATGCTGTGAAGTCAAAGGGTGCTATTTTCACTTGAAAACCTTATTTCTTGGAGTCTTTGTTTCTTGGACTTTTGAGACATGGGATTTGGGTAAGGAAAGTTTTCACCCTATGTTTCTGTATGTCTTCAGGCAGAAAAGTCACAGGTTTACAAGTGGGAAAATTGACACAAAACTGCATGGGGCAAATACATTAATTCCCTTTCCTCTTCAGAAGACTTTTCCAGACATTGTTGGTGGGTTGTTTAACTTCTCAGAAAGCTTTGCTAAATGCCACATGGCACATTACGCTTGCCATGCAAGCCTCAGTCCCCCCAAAATGCTCACAGGCAGCTCTCCTGCTCCTTTGCTTTGGACACCACCAAAACACATCTCTCTCCAGCATCTTTGCACATGTTGTGAATCAACCCCCCTGAAAATGGATGTGCTGAGGGCCTGTTGGGCTGTGTTATTGAGAGGAGATTGTGTGCACCACATTTTCAAAGGGGAGGGATTGCCTTCTGAAGAGGGCGGGGGGGGTTCTGTGCATCACAGCAGGGCAACCCTGTATGGAAACCCCAGCCATTCTTGCTGGCTTCTTATAAGCTGCCCACAGAGCACAAACAATGCCAGACACATGATGTATGGATTTGATTCTTTAAAAAAAAAAAAAGTAATAAAACCCCTTCAAATTGTTATCACGGTTACATTTTTCAGTCACAGTTCCTGCAACAAATTCTCTTCAGTCTTATTTATGAGAAACCAGTGACTTCTGTAAATGTAGATGGCTGAGTCCCAACTTCTTGAGGTTTGCTGGGAGAAAGAGCTTTCAACAAAGCTGCAGTGGCAATGGGCTGTCCCTCATACCAATTAATCAGGGAGGAAATCTGCCACACATCTGTCAGAGCAGGTTCCTCTCTCAGCCGCTGCAGGGCAGAGGGTTGATGGCACAGGGGTGGATGGAACAACAAAAATGCCACCTCTCTGGCTGGGCTTCCTGCCCACAGGATCTTTCCATGCCCTTACCCCTGTGCTCTGCAGTTGGCCTCACCCTCCCGATGGCAAGGGCTGCCCGGGGGTGACAGGGGCGAAATGGGGTTGAGCAACACTTTGGCTGGGTCTCAGACCTGCACCCGGCTGAGCTGTCACTGTTTGTGCCAGCAGAGCCAGGCCCTGTCCATGACCACCCTCTGCTTCTGCTCCTTCTGCAGCCCCAGAGCTTGCTGGGCAGGCAAACCTCCCTCCTCTCCTCCTCCTTGCTCTCAGCAACAGAGATGTGCCATAAGGGAGACGATTTCAAAGGGGTTCAATCAATCAGGGTGCCAAAGTACTTCATGCAGGAGAGTTGTGTGTAATGGGAAAGCCGTTTAATGAGGAGGATGTGTGCAGTGCTGAGCAGGGTCGGGTTTCACTGCTGGATGTGCAGGAGAGCAAACCTTGGCGCTGAGCAGAGGGGTGACTTCACATCCCCGTGCAGCTCTTGAGGATGTTGAAACTCCAGCAGGTAGTTGGACTCGCAAAATGTCTTAAAACAAGGAGAAAAGCAGATCGTGTGTAACCGGCTGTCAGTCAGCAGAAGGACTCAGCCATGGCTTTTTAGTCTGTTTTGGTAAGGGAAGGTCAGGAAGGAGATTTGAACCACAAGCTGATTCAAAAATGTTTTATTTTTTGTAAACAACTCCATCTGGAACTAGTAAACTTTCAAAGTCTGAGCCAGCCCCTCACCACCTCCACACAGCCCAGCCTGCCTGAAATGAGTCCAGCAGCAACCATTGATTTCCATTGCCTTACAGAGCTGGGATATGATCACATCACCTCTGGGCCAGAAGAGAATACAATCACTCACTCTGAGTCATTACATAAGCTAAAGTATGTGATTTATTAAACCACAAAAAATAGGTTGTACTAACACTGAGACTCTGACTGGAAACCACAGAAGGAGCAACATGCAGAGTTAGGGCTGGGACTCCCTCCTTAACCCATCTTGTGGTGCCTGGGCATTGTGTGTGACCTGTGAAGTCACCCCTGCTTTGGAGACTCCCTGAAAGGCAGCACACAGAGGCAAGGACAACATTGGAGCCCCAGTGCTGACTTTTCTTGCTTTTGTGGGCTTGAGTTGTGTTTAGCAAAGTGATGATTTAATTCTCTTTTCTGGTTTGGTTGGATCCTGTTCTAGACTTCCTAGACTTGGCCCATTACCTTGGAATTCAAAAAAAGCAAATACATAAAATGATAAATAATAGGAAACACTTGGAATTCTAAAATGTTTCAGTGAAATTTACAGGCAACTCTCCCAAAGAGTCTGTGTTTGATTTCTCATTTTCGGTCTCAGTGGAGCTATATGAGACACCACCTATTAATGAGTTCTTAGGGATTCCTTACTCTGTAGGTCACTGCACCAAGAGCACACAAAGTTTCCAAAGTGCAAACAGCATCTTCGGTCTTCTCAGTCTACCTAAAGCCTGTGTACATCAGGCACATTGCTGAGTGTGCTCAGGTTATCACCCTGTTTTTCTTCTTCTGTCCCTCGGTCTGTGCTACTGGTTGTTATTGGAGACAGGGTCAGTCCTGGAGCTGGGTGGGATCCTGCAGTATGTGTGTTTAGGTAGAAGGGGCTGCAGCAGAGGGTTTGCACTCACAGATGGTCAGAGCAACGCAAGGATGTTGCTGAGTGCAGCAATTGTTGGCTTCTGGTCCATGTTAGTGAGCATGAAACATTTGTTACAGACACTCAATGTTTCACAGCCCTTCCATTCCACTTAGACAAGCAGATTTCCACAAAGAAAACATCAAGGATTTCTGTGTGTTGGAGTTAGAGCACAAAATCTGCCTGAGTAATAGAGGATGACCTAAGGGAAGGTGATCACTGGCTTACAATGTTGGCCATGGAAGTGACTCCAGCGGCTCAGAACGTCGTTCCAAACCTGAGCAGATCAGGGAGGAGTTCCCACTTCACCACGAGCCTGACACCCCTGGGAAAACCCATCTTGTAGTAGCTGTTGGCTTTGCTTTCCTTTGTTGAATATGAGGCTCTGAATAAGCAGCAGGTATGATATTTGAGACTTGGGTAGAATTTTGGGGGATGTAACAGCTGTTTTACCCATTCCTGTTCCTCACGTTTGGTTGTGCTATATGGGACAGTTCTGGATGGAAAGGCAGTGTCCTTAGCCAGGCAGTACTGCCTATGCTTCAAGGAAAGGAATTACCCAGGATTCTGCCTGCATTACAAATGCTTTTGAGGTTAATCATCATGTAGTTTCTTCTGGCACATCTGTACAGCATGTCCTGGAGACATTCTGAAATGGTCCCCATTGATGTACAGGGTTTGAAAACACCATTTCCATTAGACCAGTTTTCAGTAAGTCTGAGCTCATCACGCCCTGGGAGTGTGTTAGGTCTGGTGGATGAGACCTGGTGCCAAGAGGAGAGTCATCTTAGAAAGCTTCTCCTTTTGTGAGTGAAATGCCTGTCAGCTTGGCTTTGTGAGTGGCAGAGACACAGCAGATGAACAAGTCAGGGTTCATCTAATCCTTCCTTCATCTGATTAGTTTCCCCCCAAGTCCTAACACCTTCATGTCACTAAATAAGAGGAGAAAAACATCTCATAATTTGCTGGGATGGATGGGTGTGTGTCTGTTTTGTATGGGGCTTTTTTCTAGCTCAGAAACCTTGCCCTACAAAGCAAAAACACCCAAACAATATTCTTAAATCACAGTGACCTCTGTCACCAAAAGACTGACGATGCAGTTGCTGCAACATCTTCCATTTTCACGGGGTCTGTAAAATATAAAACCAGAACAGTGTCAAAATTTAAAGTCTAGGTGGCAATCTTACTCTCAGCCTGTCCATAAATAAATCCTTTGTAATCCCTGCCCCTTCATTTCCCTTTAATAAGGATACACAACATTCCCAACTCCACCCCATCTGCCACCTTCTAAGAACAGTGCATTGCTCAGGATCTCCCACTCAATTTGAATCAATGGGAACAGCAGAAGAGCCACAATAAGGTGCCAAAAGGAAGATGGTACAGCCAAGCCAGGGGCCAGACCATTACCAGCAGCATGCACAGGGTGATCAGCCAATGGGCAGGTTGTTAGGAAATCTAAAATTCCGGTGTGTGGGTGTGAGGTTTTAGCCAAGTAGGGCTCTTTTCAGGTGGTCCGTGTTGGGGAAAAGTCCTTAGGAGGCGTTTGCAGAGAACCATCAGAATGGAGCCTCACTCTGCCCCAGGGCTCTGGTCCCAGGAGCAGCAGATAAAAGACAGTACAAAGCAGAAAGAAATGAAATAGTGAAGCAGCTCCTGACAGCTCTATTGCCCCAGCCTTCCCGGCCATGGCAGGCACAGGGCTCTGGCTCCCAAGGAGCGGCATTTTGGACGTGGCTGAGGGTGGGGCAGAGTGTGGAGAGGTTCCCTCTGCAGCCTCCCAGCAATACCTGGAGGAAACCAGCTGTGTAAGGGGTGTGATGGGGCACACTGAGGCATGGCAGGATCAGTGTCCTGATGCAGAAGTCCTGGGCAAATATCTTCTCTGCACTGACACTGTGTCAGGAAGAAACCTCTCCCCTGCCGTGCTGTCTACACGTGGCTGCTGTGAGCTGGGGCAGCAGCTTTCTATTAAGGCTAGGTTGGGTTCCAAAAAGTGTCTCCTGCAGAGACAGGGCTGGCCAAAGGGTGCTGGGCACATACTGTCCCAGTTTCCAGCAGGCAGAGGTCATTCCTGGTCCCTGGAGGGTAATCCTGGAACGCCCATCTGGACCTTTCCCTCCTTCATCCCCACCATCTTTTATCTGGAGGTCCTTGGTGTCACCTGAGCCCTTTGGACAAACAGGGTTGCATTGTACATTGATTATTCCCAGGAAAGAGCACAACAGCTCCTTTCAAGTCATTGCTACCTCCCATTGGAGGGCTCCTGGGCAGAGCACCTGGGCTTGACTCCTGCTCTGCCTGGTTTGCTGCTTCTGGGAGAACTCTCTGCATTCACATAAATACAAGAGCAGTACTGGAGCAAAACCCTCAGTTTGTTTACTGTGCTGAGCCCTTGTCTGTTGTATTAATTGTGTGGACTCTCCAGTTAGTAAAATGCATTGTAAAAACTATTCCTGGAAGAGAACTGACAGCACATGGGAAGCAGTTACTTGAGCAGACATAAGTGCTTAATAGTTGTTAATGTTCTCCCTCCATGCACTCTGGAGCAGAAGTTTGTGTTTAGGATTTATAGCAAAAAGCTTTTGCAGGATTTATTAGTCTTTAAAAGACATCACTTGCTACTACTTATCATTTGTCTATTTATTTGTGTATTTAAAGCAAAGAAGGGAGAAAAATCTCCAGCTCTCCCTTTCTCTTCCCCAGGCCGAGGCCCCACATGCCCAGTTCCATCCGGTGCAGGGGTTTGCTATAAATGAGTAATAATAAAGCCCTGAAAATAGGTTTGATATTTTTAATGGAAATGCTGACTTGACCTTAGCTGGAGAGCCACGAAAGGTGCTGTTGTAATAAAGGAATGACTTCATCAGGAAATCAGGAAATCCTCATTCAAACCTCCAAATATATAAATATAACCATTTATTCCATTGTGAATCAAATGATGCCATGTCCTGTAATTAAGGGCACTGGCAGCCAAGTTGTATCATACCCTTATTTCCATCACAGCACATTAGTGGCTCAGCAACTTTGCTTTCTTGGTCACCTGTTTCAGCAAATGGCCTTGGAGCTTTGTTCCACAGCTGATTTGGTGGTGACAGAGCTTTTATTTATTCCCTTCATGAAGAGAAGGGATTCCACTAATTGCCTCAGGCCAAGTGCTCTGGAATGATTTTATGCACCTCAGGGCAGTTCCAGCACAATAAAAGAAAGTGCTGGAACAGCTGAATGAGTTCCTGATGTGCTGATGGCAGGTGAGCCCTCACCCATCCTGCAGCACTCCCAGGTGGAAAAACAGCGTCAGGAATGGGCTGTGCTGGCACCTGCTTTAAAGAACTTAAACCTACAGCTCTGAGAGTATTAGTCAGTGGAACATGGCAAACAGATCCTGGTAACATCAGTGACAGAATCCAGGGGTGTCCCAGAGAACACGATTCAGTCTTACAAGAGCTGACCTTGGGGCTGACAAAGGCTTATCCCAAACCAGCTGAGAAATCTTCCCACAGATTTACTGGCCAAGTGAGCACTCACTGCCTGGTTGAGTGAATTCAGCAAGCTGAGCACAAATATCTGGGATCTCTGTGTCACAATATTTTCTACTAAAGATAAATTTGTAGGGCCAAATCTTGAAGGCTGCTACCTCCCAGAGCAACATCACAAATCTTGTTTCTTTCTCCTGTTTCTGGATTCTTACCCTTTATTTCCTTCCCCTGGGCCTAAACATGAGGCACTGCCTTGATTACTCATCAGCAAATGTGCTACAGGAGATGTCTTGAAGCAGGAGAGAACAAACCTCATTTAAAAGTCAGTTAATGGGAGAGTTTTTCCAGCCTTTGAAGTTGCCATACAAAGTCCTGGTTCAGTTTGCTCACCGTTTTTCCCCAATATCAAGGGAAAGCATCTGTTCATTGTTTGGATTAGCACTAAATCCTGAGGTCACACCAAGAGTGGTGGAGGAATAAACCTCAATTGTAGTAGAAGGAGAAATCTGTCTGTCTGCAGGTACTCCTAATTTCTCTCTCCCTGTTGAGGCTGTGAATAGCAGTGGCATTTGATGCTTTTCCTGCATAGAAAATCTGCTGTGAACTCCAGAAATGAGCTTTTAAATGATGCTGGAATGAACAGGTCTTGTGTGGGTGACACTGTCACAGTGGATTATCTGAGCACTGTTACAATCATACCTTAGGTGCAATTAGTACCCACCTAAGCACAGATTTCATGTGGGTTTCTCTGGTTCCATGGGCTGGATTCTTCCTGTGCTCACTCTGTGCCTGGTTCCCTTCTCCTTGCTGGTTCCACCTCCTGTCCCTGCTGTTTCTCAGCTCCTGCTCCAGCCCTTTCCATGTGTCTCCTCCTGTCTGCTCGGGGGGATTCCAGAGGGAACACCTCTGTGCAGGGCTTTGCAGTGCCCTGGAGGAACAGGATAGGTCAGGATTTGTCCTTTACTGTGCACATGGATGTGAGAGGATCTACTATTTGTGCACATTCTGTAAGTGTTGAAAGTCTCCTGAGGCCTCCAGTGGGCCCATTTGCCGTAACGGCGAGTTCCTCAGTTACAGGACGCTGGGGAGGGGGTGCAGGCAGAGCCCATGCCCATTATCCTGCAGCATCTGGCCAGATGGGAGCCAGCTCCCCAGTTCTGGGGTGTGCTGTGCTGGGGCTGTGTCACCTGGGGTGGGGACCAGTCACCAGGCAGCTCTGAGATGGGGAAGGTGCCAACAGAGCCCCTTCGCCCATTGCGTGGTTTTCTCACTCTGTCACTAATTATTTTCAAAGCCCTTTTTCCAGAAATCCCTGAATTTGTAATGATACAACGCTCTTCTCATAGGAAGAATAATTTGAAGGGGATTTGTGTTTCTAGAAGAACTATGGTGTCTCTGCAAGTGCCTTGTTAGGTTTGTTTCTGTCCAGCACTTATTTCTGTGGGTAATTCTGTAGCTGGAAAATGAACCTGACAGAGCTGTCCATGTTGCCCTGGAGTTAAACTGAAGTGATAGCCCTCAGTGATGCACTGGGTATTAGACAAAGCCTCTGAAGCATTTGTAGCAATACTCAGACAGTATTTAATTTACCAAAGCATTTATTCTGCTCCACTCTTCTCATTCAGTTTTACATACTGCTGCAAATGAAATTAATTTATTGCTGAACTGAGGCACTGGGCTGGCACATGGAACTAAATCACTTTCTGAGCTAAGCCATGGCAGAGTGGAGCTGGTGTGGAAGGAAGGGAGTAGAATGTGTCAGATGTTGATTTTTGCCTGCCACAGAGTAAAATGGGTTATTCAAATGACTGCTAAGAAGAACAAAGGTTATTTAATTTTGAGATGTAAAACAAGATGAGCATTGCAAAAAGTCACCTGCAGAGCATGTGGGGATCAGGGTCAGCCTTCATAGGCACTGTGGGCTCCTCTCTCTCTCCAGCAAAAAGCTGTAGAGATTTATTTTTTCCTTTCAAAACAAGAAACTATGGAATATCTAGAGATAGAAGAGAAAGCTGAGCACTGCCACTTGCCTTCTGATGTAAGTAATGGGATGATGACATCGGTTCATCCCTCAGCAATGTGGAGCTCTGAAGCCAGCAAAGTAATGCGTAAATATTGCTATTAGGCTGGAATTTCTGCATCACTGCCTTTTGCAATGGCTGCTTCGTGTTTGTATTCTCTCTGAGCCACCAATATTTCATGTCAATTTATATGTATAAATGTTTCCTGAAAGCAAATGCCAAAATCACAGGCAGAAGTGTGTGTTGTAGACCAGACTGTGAATTTAGATGCATTTTCAGGAAGCTGGAAATGCTCAGACACTCCTTCAGTCACAGCACAGGGATTTTTTTTTTCTTAGTGCAAGCAAAATGCAAATTCAGATTTTATCAGTGGGAATTTTCTGTGTGAAGATGCTGGGTTTGCTGCAGTCTTTCTACCCCTTGTGTGCCATGATTCTAATTATTTTCCAAATCCATTATGATACCCTGAGTACCTCTTACAGCAAAGGATGAGAACCCATAAAACAGTTTTTTATTCCTCTTACACTGAGTGGATGCTGAAGAACAAGATACTTTAATCAGTCTCTGCCACTGTGTCCTTCCCACACTTCAGCCTATCTTGAAATCACAAAAAATGTTCTTTGCAAATGTATCATCTCTTCTATAAAAAAAAAAAAAGTCAGTGGTTTATAGAGCTTCCTATCTAAAATTGTTCAAGAGAACTTTAACAAGGTCTAGTAAATCTGGATGAATGGGAAATCATCTATGAACATGGAACCAAATAAAACCTGCTCGCCAAAATTCCTGACTGATGTAAATCAGAAGTCTCTGGAGTAGCGTTGCTTTACAACAGCTCATGTCTATCCCTGTGCATTCACTTCAATCCTTGTGTGACTCGTGTAATTCAATCTCTGTGAATGTTCAAGCAAATGAATTTTGTCCAGAAGGAAGTTGGCCAAAAAGTAAAAATCACACAGCTATTTTCAAGTATCTTTTAATGAGAAATTGGTGCAGCTGTCTTGAAATCACTTTGATTTTCACTCCCTTCTCTTCAGTCTCCAATCAGAGAGCACACAAATTATGGGACTTAGTCCAAAATCTCACAAGTTACTCACAGAAAAGTCACTGTTTGAAAGACATTTATAATGTTGTCAGCTGCTTTCCAATGTATGGATATGAACA
>JAWWLZ010000118.1:16486-48449 GCA_035041345.1 Poliocrania exsul | reverse complement strand
CCCCCCCCCCCCCCCCCCCCCCACACCCCCCTTTCTCTCTGTGTTGGGCAGTTGGAATTTTGCCAGTTCAACCCAACACACCTTCCTTTCCCCCTTCCTTCCTGTCTCCCTCTCTTTCTTGGATAACGTTTGGCTATTTGGATATGACACAGGGAACAAGAGGTCAGCTCCCAGGGAGCTTTATTGCCATGGAGAATTTGGCAGAAGTCATCACACCTTGTAGCCAACACCTCCCTGTGCAGGCTCAGGAAAAGGACCAGGACCCGGATCTTCAGACATGTCCAGTGGTTCTGAACACTGCAATGTTCTGAAATCAATTTGCCAAAAGTGCTGAGCCACACAAATCTGAAATAACCTTTCCTCTTTCTTTCCTTCAATATAATACAGGTCTTCTCTCTTTGTTTCCTTGAACTTTCCAAGAGTTCCAGACTGACCACACTGTTTTTGGACTATGGGGTGCCTAGAAAATGTGGATGCCCTAAGTAAGTATAAAACATTTCTTATTTCTTACATCAGGTATATTCTCTTGTGATAGTTTTTGGTATCTTTTCCATTTTGCCCTGTCCTGTATTTCAAGGAGACTCTCATGACAACTAAAACATTGATTTATTTAAAACACAACTAATGAGCTTTCTTTGTCTTCTGTCTCATGCTGGAAAATCCCACCTGATCCCTAATTAACCAATTGATTTATTAAAAGTGTAACTAATGGCCTCCCTTTGTCCTTTCCTTCCAGCTGCAGAATCCCACCTGATCCCAGATTATCACATTGATTTATTTAAAATTAAAATGTATGCATTACATAGTTTCTTTATCACTCTTCTCAGTGAGTGCCTCCAACATATGTTTCAATTAAGGGCTGACACTCTGATTTTGTAACTCACAGATCAAATAGTTTAAGAGAAAAGCAGTTGTTTAAAATGCCACATTGTCCCCCCAGGTGTTCAAGCATCTGAGTGTTCTTTCTGTTAAGGTCAATATGAAGCCACTGGTAGCAACTTGGAGGATCAACCTTGCAGAGAAATCACCAGAGCCTGTTTTCCTCCCAGCGTTTGGCTCATCCCACTGGTGTGAGTAGATCTTTGCAGGTCACTGTCCATGAGTCTTACGCTTCCAGTGTTTAGCTGGATGATGGGATTTGTTCCAAAGCACTGCCAGTGTCCAGGGCTGTTCCTGCCTCACACAGAACCAACAGCTGAGAAACATCAGCCAGAGCAGGGGCAGCAAAGCAGCCCTTGAATGGCTGACTCGCTGCGGGCTCAGCCTCCTGCAAACAGCCCATGGCAAGTCTAGCACGGTTTGGAAGTGTGTGGATGAATGACAAGGGCTCAGAAACACCACTCATCAGCAAGATCTGACCTTGGGCTTGCACTGATAGGAACGCACCTGCAGGCAACGCGAGGCCGTTACATCCCGGTATGGAAACACTGGGGGATCCTTGGCCCTCCTCCCTGCAGCCTTCCACAAAAACAAGCAGTGGGTCACTCCCTGCAGACAGTGCCCTCAGAGGGGGGAACTGAGAGATAATGGCATGGTTTAGGTGAAGCAAGGGAGAACAACACGATGTCTGACAGTGAAGACGTGGTTACAGGTTACACGGATTTCTTGCATCCAGAGGAACAAAGAGAAACATCCCAGTTGCTGTGCCAGCCACCACCTCCTTGGAGCACAGCACATCCCATGCTGATGACCACTCCAAAAACACACATCTCCTTTCCCCCTATTGTTCCTCTTATTTCCTTACTGTTCCTCTGGTCAATAAAACTGAAAGCCTGATTAATTCAATAGGAAAGAGAGTAGCCAGGGGCTACTTGTCCATTCCCCCACAGCCCCTGCTCCCAAGCCTGAAGGGCCCCAGAGCAGCACTAGGAGCCCCACAAGCTCTTGAAGCTTTTTCTTAGTGCAGTGCAGCTCCACCACACCATCCACGCTCAAAGAGGGAGCTGAGCGAGGCCCAGCACCTCTGCAAAGGGAAATTTGAGGCGGTGTCTGAGACAAAGGACCCGAGGTGTCAGCCTGCCTTGCAGGAATGCTCCCCAAATTTGGCATGTGGGCCCCTGTTAAAGTGCTCTGGTGTTCTCCTGGAGGGTTGGTGGTCTCTCTGGGGTACCAGTAGTCTGCTTTTGTCTTGCAGTCCCTGACTCAGGTTTCCAGAACAAAGCTATAGAATGTCTGGCTCCATGACTTAATTGAGTGGTAAGCCCTTTATTTCACTTGGCCAACATCTCCTCTGGCTTCCATCCTAATAGTGAGATTTCTTAGTTAATGCTATTGACTTTCTACACATCTCCCTTCCAGTCTCCTCGACCCTCACAGGTTTATTTCTTTAACATTTGTAGCCATAGTGCTGTATGTGTCTGTGAGCAAGAATACAGCTGCACACAATAGACAAAAAATGCCACAGTCTACATGTAAATTAATGAAAGGAAAAAAGGAGCTAAATATCTTATTTTCACCTAATCTGCCACATTTCTTAGCACAGTTTGGAGCAGATCAGACACCTTATTTTAATTCTGATAAGAGTGGCATCTAGTGCTTATCCTCTAAAATGTAGTTGTCCTACTCCCCTCCCTAGAAACAATGTGGATGCATCACAGATCAGGTACGAGAGAAAAGGGAAGTTCCTCTTTTTGTGCAGGAATTCAGACACCTGAATTCCCATCCCATTTGTCTTGCACCCTCCCTCTGCCTGGTGCATCCTGTGGGGCTCCCAGGAGCCCTCCTGGCTGCCAGACCTTTTGGCAGCCCCACAGCGAGCCAGCTCAGGGACCTGAGAGCCCCAAATCCGTGGCTTCCTTGCCTCAGGGGCTCCAACCCACATCTCCTACCAGGCTGTGGGCTCGGAGGGGCTGGGTTTTTTCCCAGCTCCACCACGAATTGTGCCATTGTGCTGAAAGAGATGAGTGGAGCCGAAAGGGGAAAGTAATCATGGGTGATGAGGGATGCTGTCTGGAAAAGGAGGTGCAGGAGACACCTTGTTTTGGTTTTTTCTCTCAGACTGTTTCCATATTTTGTCTAAAGATGATTACAATTGAAACTTGTAATTGTTTTCTGGAGAAGGGACCTTTCTTCTCCAGGCAGAGTCATTCCCAGATTCCCTTCTGCTCTCTGTAAGACTCCTCTTCCTTTCGTTAGAGCCCAAAAACCTCAGGAAGAAGATCACAGGTGCCACCAACAAAGACTACCTGTATGTGTCCAACAACCATATTGGGTGTTTGAATTTCCAGTCCAACCCCTGGGTGTGGGATACTTGTCTGTCATCGTGCCTAACACAGAACAAGTAAATGTTAATTAAAAAAAACCCCCAAAACTATGAAAGAGACCTTTTTCAAGAAAATTTCTGTTTCATCAGTCACCCACCCTCCCCCATTCCATTCCTGTATTCATCTCACAGAAAACACTGAAGGAAATGCATGACTGCCAAGCCAATAACTCCAGGTTTTATCTTAATAATCTTAATTGACATTTCCTTGTTTGTCTCTTCTGTTTTTCCTTGCTGCAGCTTTGCATAGCCCTTTTTCTAAATTGCAGGTGATGAGTCCAGAGAAAGGCACTGTTTATTGTCTGGCAAACCACATCTTAGTGGAAGATCCCTTTGGCAGTATTTGATACTGGAATCAGAGAGAAAGTATCCAAATGAAACTGTAAGTAATAACCAGTAGTTTTAAAGTAGTGAAACCTTGAATAGCTTCTTACCTTTGCTTCTAGAAACTCGGCTCCAAGAATGTGATGTCTTTATCAGACTCTTTAAGACCATCCTCTGCTTTCAGTCATGGTCAGTCTCTGATGTGAGGCAGAAAAGTGTATCCCTGTCCTCATGGCAGTTTGTGTCTGGGTGATATTGCACATCTCATGGACCAAACCCCTGCCCAGATTTTCACAAGAAATACAAACTTTCACAGTTAAAATGAGGAACATATTTAATTTTTTTTCTGGAAATCAAAGAAAAACATTTTTTCAGCCAGTTTCTTAAGCCCCAACAGCACTACCACAATGTTGTGGCATTGCATTCCCAGCCTTCAAAGCTGCGAGACTTCAAGTCCAGAAACTGGAATTGCTCAAAAGCCTGGAGACATTTGGAAGAGGGAGTTCACCTCCACTGAACAAATCCTTGATGTTACCACATCAGGGGTGATGAAAGCACCTCGGCAAAGCTGTGCTGAGTGAATTACTGTGTCCTACATCTTGCCTTCTTTGGTTCCACCATGTTAAGAAGGCAGCATATTCCTCCTGTCTTTGGAAGATCCAAAAAGAAAGGCTCTTTATTCCACTGTTAAAACTTTCTTTGTGCTCAGGGGAAAGATTTGGAGTATGAAGGATGTTCTCCCTTGTAGTCATTTAACATTTTTCCAAACTGCTGCACCTGGGGAAAAATAAGATTCACACACCTGCTGGAAACAGGGAAGGGGAAATGTTTGCACTGTGGAAGAATTGATTTGTGCATCTTCAAAGCCTACAAAAGTGCTTGTTTTCTTTTAATCAACTGATGATACTTAGGTATTTCAAAGCTGAAAAAGCCATCTTTGGGAAGCAAAGCACAAGGATTTACTTGGTAAAGGTTTACTTGGATGGTCCACCTTTGTGATGTCTCTTCAAGGCTTGCCTTCAAGGCCACCTTTCTCTTTCACATGTGTTTCTGCTGCTGCACAGGTACCTGTAGGAGCTCTGTCTCTGTGGTATCTGGATACCTAACTATGTTTTTAGGATGTATGCCCATTTTCCAAGAGGGGAAACACACCACAGTAGCCTGTTGGTCAGGAGATGTGTGGTGTCAGCTGGAACCGAGATCCTAATTTCCAGCAAAACAGCCTTCTGTAATGTCAGGGTAATGGAGGAGAGGAATCTCTGCTGCTGCCACATAATTAAGAGCTATTAGGAAATGGGAAAGCAGTTGGACATGCATGCAGCAGCCTTTATTTGCTGTTTGCACATCCATCAGCAGTGCAGACACACAACAGGTCTGTATCTACATTGCTACTTTGGAATAATGGTCATTTCATAGGCATAATTATTTATCTTCCCACAGGCCTCATGTCAGTAAAGTCGTTCAAGATCTACAGATACAAGTTATTTTCAGTCAGAGCATAATGAGTAAGTTTCTCTAGTACAAAGGATGTTGGGTTTCATTAAGCTAACTGGACAAACTGGTTTATCATCATCAATATACCAAACAGGGGCACATCACAGTTTGTTTCCAGAGCTTGTTTTTCCATCTTGTATTTCTCTGGAAAGACAAATGAATGCAGAGTAATAATTCTCAAGCCAACGCCTTCCTGGTGGCGTTGTGTCATCTTCTCTAAAGAATGAATAAATCTATTTGAACCTTTGCAGATGGTTCAGCTTTGTGAGAGAGAGTTCTAGACCTGTCCATTGATAGTTCTTGACATTGGACCCTTCACCTGAGGAAGGAAAGAAACTTCCACCCCCAGTAAACATTACCCCTGAATCTAAGGTTAGGCAGTGTCTTCCATGAGAGGGTAAAGATGCCTTTTAACAGGGTTTTTTAGAGTTTCCCAGTTATTCTATGGCAGGTAAATCACCAGAGAACCCCAGGGACATTTCCTGGTGGTAGATTGTGCTCTGACATTGCTTACCAGCAAGAAAAATTGTGAAGGTTTTGCCAAAGGGCTGTTCTAGAACACCAAAGAGCAAGAAGTGAACTTGTGCTCTAACATCAGGGAAAGACATTTCTTCCTAATCAGAGAGGAGAAACCAGTTCCATTATATTCTCTTCTCATGTTTTGAGCAGAGCTTTGACAAAGGAGTGGATTTGCCCCAGAGCAGTTAAACCCAAAGCCCCAAGAGGTCTGCTCCACAGGCGTTTTCCTGGCATTCTCTGACATGCAGATGACTGATAATATCACCATAACAGCTGTTATCTCAAATGTCTGCCTCCAGGCAAATTAAAAGTAGAGGAAAGCCAAAACACTGGAAGAGATGAATATAACAGGCATTTGCCAGTAATTTGCTGGCCCTGGATCTCCTGCTGTCAGGGGTAAAGTGACGGTGTTTGCTTTATAAGCAAATTACAGAGCTGTCATCCTTGCAGCTCATGCACAGGGCAGTGAAGAGCAGCCCCATTGCCAGGGCTGAAGGCAAAAGGGTTGGGTTTGTAACCAGAATCTGAAACATCCTTTTCCAAGGCCAAGCTTGAGCTTTGCTGCCAGGGAGCAGCAGGAGCAGGGCTGGCCCCAGAGGGATCCAAGTCCAGGCCCAAGGGGCACCCTTGTGTGAGCAGGAACAGATGCTGCAAACATGGCAAGTACATAAAGCAGGTCCAGGCTCCAGCCTGAGGCTCCAGCCAGGAGCAGCTGGAGATGGGGCTGGGGGCAAGGTTTAATCTCAGGTTCTAGCCATTATCCCTGGGCTCTCGGACATGCTGCTTTGATGCAGAAGTTCTCAGCTGGGAGCTGCTACTGCAGAGATTCCTCCCCCCAGCTCCCACAGTGGCATGCTGGGTTTACAGTGGGAACCACAGGAATGGGTGTGCTGAGCCAAAATACCATAGAATGGCCTAGGAACTTTAATGATCATCCAGTTCCAACCTTGCTGCTGAGGACTGGGATACTTTGTACTAGACCAGGTTGCTCAGAGCTCCATCCAACCTGGCTTAAACACTTCCAGGGATGGGGCAGCCACAGCTGCTCTGAGCAACCTGTACCAGAGCCTCACCACCCTCACAGTGATGAATTAGTTTGTAATATCTAATCTAAACCTACTCTCTTTCAGTTTTAGGACATTCCCCCTTGTCCTGTCACTCCATGCCCTCTTAAATAGTTTCTCTCCATCTTTCCTGCAGGCTCCCCTCAGGTGTGTGTCCTGCCATCAGGTGTAGAACTGGGCTGGCACAAGGACACAGTTTGTGTGCTGAATAACCTGGAGAGCAGGTAGAGAAACTTTGGGGTACATGGACCTGTGCTAGTAAGGGGGGACCATTTTGTGATGCTCTGAGGGAAGATTCATGTGAAAAGAGCCAGCAAGCTTCTGAGGTGACACATGAGCCCATGGAGAGGGGTTTTTCACTCTGGTTAGAGAACATCAAGCCTGCACCTCTTTGCTGCAGCCACAGATACTTGGAATGTCCAGTCTGTGAAATGCATAAAAGATCATTTAAACAAAGTTCTCTGCACCAGGCTGCAGTCAAAGCCACCAAGTGCTCCTGTCAGAGCTGTCAGTGAAGGAATCAAAATGCAATTAGCAATATTTGACCTGGTAGAGATGGGGTAAGAGCATAAGGACTCTCAATTTCAGTGTCCTAAGAAAGTACTGGTCACCACAAGAGAAAACCCACAAGTTTAAAGGAGGTTCCAATTCTGGACCATGCCATATCTCACAAAAACTCTGCCTCTATAAAAAATAACTCCCTACTGGATTGTTATCCATTTCAATTGTGTCCACATGTCACAAGCCTGGCTTTTACATACTTCTGGCAATGCTGGAAGTGGAATTACCACAGAAATCTGTAGTATTTCAGTGGGAAGGGGGTACTACTAACCATAAAGCTCATATTGAAAATCCATCTGTCTTCTGATTTGAGACTAAGGCAGGCCAAGAAAGCCCCATGGACCCTGGGAAGAGAAGTACCAGGGAAAGGAGAGGAGAAGGTCATCTTGGTTTTGTTGGAGAGGGAAAATGAAAGTTTTACAGGTGTTCAGGGAATAGGAACTTCACCATTTCACTGATGTCTGACAACTGCCTGTAACTGGGATGTTTATTTTAATGTTCAAACCTTTAACATTACAGAGGGCTAACCATGGGATAAAAGATGTCCAGGAAAAGCTATGAATTGTCAAGATTTAAGATTAAATTCAAGAAGCAGCAGTATAGATAAAACAATGGTGAGGAAGTGAGCAAATCCTGGTTTGGCTCCTGCTTCTGACCATGGTTTGGAAAATGTCACATTTATTCTTTGTGTATGTATTTCTCAAGCCTTTAACATCTGTTTGCATTTGTAGCAGATCTTCCTACTAAGGGAGCATGTCCATGTGTGTTTTCACAGGCTCACAGAAGGGGTTAGTTCTGATCAGGAGTGTGTTTTTGGAAGTGAACCTCCCCTCACTGCTGTTCACAGGCAGAGCCTTCTCCCACCATCCCAGGTTTTGGGCACCTCCATGGGGGCAGGAACAGCTGAGCTGGAGCTGGAGAACTTGAGTAAATGTCCATAGAAAGTCGAGTATAGCCTGGTGGGGTGCCACACTTTTAGATGTCTTTTATGTCACTGAAGCCTTTCAAAGGACTGGAAGGGCCCCACATGGTTTGAAAGGGCAGCTGAGGGACCTGCCCTGGGAGCCACCTGCAGAATGTCACCTCATCTCAGTCCACCCTGTGCCTGGTCACTTGGGACTCGCCAGGAAGGAACACTGGTGAAAGGCACTTCCAGGAATGACATTTCTCAAAGAAAAAGCCCTTTCTTTACTTCAGAAGTTAAAATCCTTCATTTCAATTCCTGGAAAGTCTCAAAAGTCCTGGCGGTTCTTACAGGGCTAAGAAAACAATCATGGTGGAGGTTGTGTGAAACAAGCAACAAACTTGGAAAAGCTTTAAATTCAGGGCTGTGAAACTCTGGCCAGGACCAGCATTTTGTGAAAATGCCCTGCCATAATTTTATGCAAAAGTGTTTGTGAAACCTTGGGCAAACTTAGGCCATTTGACTCTTTTGGTTGAAAATAATATAAAACCCTGGGGTTCTCTTTGCCAGAGTCAAGGAAACAATTGTACTGAGGTCCTTGTAAGTCTTAGGAATTGCACTTTTCTGAGTAAGGTTCAAGTGAGATTTAAGTAAAACTGGAAAAGATCTGCCCACTGTTTTTTACGACTCCTGAAATGTTTATGGATTCAGTCTCCATGTCTGTGCTACATTCCTGGGCTGACTTCTGGTAAATACCTGAACTGCTGGCTCTGCAACCTGAAGGAAAAGAGAATTTTAAAACATATATGGCTGAATATTATGGGAAGCACATACCATAGCATTGTTCAAACTTCAGCCTCCTTGCTGTTTTCACTGGAAGCCTTTCATCATGTTGGAAGTGCTAACAAGTTGGGTCTCTCAAAAGTACAAACAAAATGCTGTTCCAGGTTCAGGCAATTTGGGAGCAAAGTCATTGGCATGGTTAATTGTAGCATAAATAAAATAGTAACAGAGAGAGTAAAAGAAATCTTTCTTCTCATCATCATCTGTGGTTTTTTGGTGCACAGCACCTGCACAGAGCTGTGAGGGTTTGCACAAACTGAATTGACCAAAAGTCTCTGCTGGCCTAAAGGAACTTGGGTTCTCTCAGTCCATGGGTCTGGCCCAGCTCAAACTTTTTCCCTGAAATGAATCAAGCAGTGCAAGAAAGTCGAAGTTGCCCTGAAAAAATCTCTTCAGAAATAACAATATTCACTAACGAACAACAGCCAATCCCCATTTTGTCTGCCCACAAAGCCTTGTCCTTACCGTCTCTGTGAGACTATAAATTGATCTTTGTAACATGTCCAGAGGATTAAAAATAATCCAGGCTCTCAGAAAAGGCAGGAACACGTCGCTCATTCCAGGCTGGAGGGGCCCTCAGGGAGATGCTGTTTGAAAGTCAAACCAAGATAACTTGAGCATGAGTTGCTGCACCAATCCCAACTGTGCCGTGTCCAGGAGGTGAGTCCTTGGGAATCACTGTCCTGAAGTTGCAGAAATATTGCCAAAAGGAGGTTTTTTTAAAAAAGAACAGAAGTAGATTTAGCAATAAAGACCTTTCTTTGCATTGAAATATTCCCAGGAACTTGCTGGGTGGAATGAGTAGAGGCCACATCAGTGCAGAAGCAGAAATTTTGTTTATTATCAGGTTTGCCTGGCACAGTATAACATTTCCATGGTCCCCAAGGACCTGCAAATGTCCTGTAATGGTTCCTGTGCCAGAACATCGAGGCCAGCTGGATTTTCGGGTCTGACAGTTCCTTCTGTCTCCTCAGGCAGGACAGATGAACATCCAGCGAGCGATGCACAGGTTCCTGTCAGCCAAGCCACGGCACTTTGGGATCCAAACAGCACCAAAGGCTCAACTGCCAAGCTCACAGCATCTGCCAGAGCCTCAGGTGAGCATCGGGCTTCAGGCTTGCCCACCAGCAAAGGGGACAACTTGAGCACAGAGAAGCTGCCCTTGGCCCCTGGAGCTTCTGTGCTGCCCTTGGGATCATGTGTAAATGTTTGTGCAAAGCCCCTGAGGCTGGTTGTGTTCTGGGGAAAGAAGGATGACATTGAGTCATTCAGGGCTTCTTCACACCTTTGTCACAGCAGCTTTTGGGGTCTGAGTGGCTTATTGCTGCCTTCAGGCCCAGTTTCTGTCCACTCCTAAGGGCAGCAGGTAGTCATCATCAGTCTTTTAATACCATAAGCAAGAATTTGAGACATTGGCTCTGAGTTAAAAAAAAAAGAAAAGAAAAGAAATTTACTTTTCTAGATTTCATTACAAAACTAAATTCTACCTCTCCTCTGAAAACTGTTGCCAAATACACAAATCCAGCTAGCACAATCATCCCTTTGCACAGCAAGTCCTTTGACACTGTTTTCCTTCTTCCAGATGACTTTTGTAGCCCACCTGGGAAATAAATTACTGGGCAGTGGTAGAGTTAGTAAACCTACATATACTCATAAAAGTTCAAACCAAACTGTGATCATAAAGTGCTTACAGGTCAGTAATCACATCCTTCATTTTCAGAAATAATTTAGAGTAGATGGTGTTATCTGGAGAAAAAGCTCCTTCCTTTTCCCATCTAAATATCCCATTATAAGCCAGTAATAAGTATAAAAAATTAGGACCTGGCTGAAACCAATGGAAAATCTTTACTTAATCCTGGGGCACTTTGGTGGGAGCCCTTCAAACCTTTGGATTCAGAACAGCACCTGTGTCATAAGCACTTCATGAGGTCCCAGTTGCATTGCCCCATTTGTGGGATGCAGCTACAGCCTGGAAGTGAATCATTTGCTCAAAGTCTTTGCAAAATAAGGATGCACTGAGAGCCAAGGAAAGGGCTAAAATCTGTGTCAGGCAGGGCTTTGGTATTAGGCAGGGCTTTGATATTTAGCAGGCCATGCTGTTTGCCACACACAGGTCTTTTGCCTTTTAAGCAGTTTGATTTTTGGAATAAAAGGTCTTACAGCTTGTTCTTCCAGAAATGATATCCAAGAACTGTAGCTAGAGGCAGAATGGAAGATTTTACCAAGATCAGGGGTTGGGAGAAAGTGATTTAGTTCTGTAGTTCTCCTGGGTTACTCTCAGGTCACGCTGCTCCTGTGCATCGAAATCTCACTGTTGGGAAGAAAAAGGTCATGCTGGTTCCAGGAGTCCTGACACCAACAAAAGGCATGAAGAGGCACTCTACTCCTGCCAGTTTTCTTTACACTGTTGTTTTTTTCCCCTTTGCAGTGGAAGATCTAAGCATGTTTCAGTGGTTCTGCACTCCCAGTGCTCAGGGTCAGCCCAGACGGGTCCAGCTTTCCAACAGGGAGTTCCTCCCAACACAAGGAGCCCCTTTCCAGTGAATCACGGGTGTTCTCCACATGGTGTGAGCAGGTGAGATCATGGCTTTGCCAAACCATGATGAAGTTTGGTAGCTGAAATACAAAATCCAGGTTTGGCCTGAGATCTGAATCTGGCACTCTGCTCCATCCCCTGCTCTGAGCCAAACCAAACTGCAGCACGTCATGCAAACCAAACACCACCGCGCTCTGGATCACTGGAGTTCTGATCCAGCCATAAACTCCCATGAGGGAGCTCCTCTCTGTGCATGTTACAGTGGTGGCAATGCCCAACATGTCCCCATTTCTTACTCTGAGAGAAATTCAAACACCTCAAAGCCTGCACCTACAATTCTATGGGGAAGGAAGGCACTGGAAGTACAATGAAACTGCCAATCTGTGTAGCTTAAAAAAAAAAAAAAAAAAATCAAGAAAAAACCCACAAAAGCAGTATTTATGAGTGGTTCAAGTTCTGAGGCAAAGCACCCTCTCCTGTCCTTTTGGCTCCTAAAGTCTCTTATTATTGGTTTAAGAGTTGCCAGGCAAGACAGAGTAATTCATCCAGCCCACCTGTGCTTTTTTTGAGGGGGCAAAACTATGCAAAGGATGTGTTCCATATTCTTCGGGAAGTGTTCCTCACTGCACCCTCCTGCAGCTCTGCTGCACCCTCCTGAGCACTAGCTGGACATCTGTGACATGCCAGCTCACCCAGGCAATCCTGCTCTCACTTTCTCTCTTGTGCTCTTTTCTTTGTTTTGTTTTTTAGTAGTTAAGGATTTAAATTTTTCTTCTAGTCTATTTGGCACTTCTGGTAGAGCCTTTGACATGGAAAAAGGCTCATCTTTCAAACGCCTGTGGCACTTTCTGTGAAAGGTGATTTTTAAAAATCCATTTTATTTTGCTTCCTGGCATTGATATCAAAGGAACAATCAGTGCGTGACTTAGAGCCAGCAATTTATTTCCATTACAATAAACAGAAAACAATGGCATGCTGCCTTATTAGTTATTCCCTTTCCAAGTCAACAAGCTCGGAGGGTTGGGATGAGATCTAACCAGAGATATGCTTTGATGTTTTCAGCTTGGAGAGTTGCTCTCCTGGCCAAAATGCTGAGCAATGCCAGTCCTGGGGGGAAGGAGGGAGGGAAGGAACGGCAGAGGGAAGGGAGAGAATCCCTGAAAGCACAGGGCAAGGGATGGCAGCTGGAAGGGCATTGTGGTGTGGTCATGGCTGTTGTAAGGAGAAACTGGAGTGGTGGCTGTGGCACTTGGCAGCCTCACACCACACTGAACACGTGTTGGAGCCCGTGCTGTGGTGTTTGCAGTGTGTGCTGTGGGTGCTGATGGATCCAAACAAACCAGAGGTGCACAGCAGAGCTGCTGACCCCAGGAACGAGCTCTTCCCCTTCTGGCACTGCCACACAAATAGTGCTTTGCAGGGAATGCTGCTGAGCAAAATGAGGTGCAGTATTTGGGTTTAGCGCTGAGTTCATGTCTGTAGAACACTACAGGAGGTGAAACTCCTCAGTAAAAATATGAGAGTCACAGTGCTTGGAAGTGTTTTGTTCTAGATGCCTAATGGGGCAGAGGATCTCTGGAAAACCATCTCACATGAAGGTCTTGTAGGTGGGGATAAACATGAAAGGTAAATATCTGCTGGTTTTCTATATAGAAAATACAGATATTGGCATTGTGATGCCAAGAAATAATATAAAAATAATATATTTATAAAATAATATAAAAATCAAAAACACCCCATTGCCTTCGCCAACAGTTAAAATATTCCCAGAACAATCAAAATGTTCATATTATTTCACAGAGCAGAAAGTCTGAACATGGGACAAAGCAATTGATGTTTCCTTGTTTATTAATCATGTCTCTTATGGACAAGCCACTCTGGCTGTCCTGGATTCTTTTTTTGACAAATGTACAAACACATTAAACCCACGTTTTGCTTTTCTCACAAAAATATAAACTGCCCCAGTGGTTTGTGTGAGTGACCAAATGAACAGAGATCACAGTAACTGAGGTAGATTATTTACTCTAGTGGAGAATTGGCTGTGCATTGTGGGAGATACATCCCTGCTCCCTACCTGTAGATTTTTATTTTAAGGGAATTAAAGTAGGGAATTTTTAAAAACCTGAGAAAATTGCCAATTTCTCCAAAGCCAGAAGAAAACCTGCCATGCTCAGCAAGTTGACTTGCAACCTGTTCTAGTAAAGATTTTAAATGGTGATCATAAACCATTATCTTTGAGGTGACCAAATCCAGCATAGAAAAACAGAAATACTATTTAGGAAGCAATGTCTCCTGTGGGCAAAGATGTCCAATAATAGTTTTATGTGACATATTGCCTTTAAATAGCCATAGTTATCATAGAGGAGAGAATCTGAACAGGTGATACTGCACAAAAAATCAGTTCTGGGCCACAAGAATCTGTGTGATGCTGATGATTTTCAGAGAGCAAGTCATATTGTCCAAGCCTCAGAGAGTTTCCCCAACTGGCTCTTTGCAAAAATACCCCCTTGTAATGCCCAGCAGTGGCAGCCTGTCTCTCTCAGGGGTCAGTTTTCATGCAGAATAGCACTTTCAGATCCTGCTGGAGCAGTTTCCTCTCCTTTGAACACTCTTTCTGATTGCCAGATGCTCAGCCACAGCCTGGTCCTTGTTCTTCTAGTCCTCCCATAAATGGAAGGAAATTTCCACCCAAACCTTCCTTGGGGGCATAAGGAAATTGGAGAAAGGATAGGCCTGGAGTCCTCTCATGTAGCTGAAAGTCCTGCAGTCAGACACTGCAGCCAAATTCTCTTTGCAGTGCTCTGTTGCTACACTACCAGCCTTTTTCCCAGCCTACAAATCCTGGCTCCTTGCTGTATTCCAGGAGATCTCCCTCGAGTGGGAGCATGTGATCCCTGGCCTCGCTCCTAACCACAGCAAGCCCCAGCATCCCACAAGAAGGGCTACACTTCTTGCCCTTCTGCTTTCTCCTGATTGCCTCCTGGACAGTAATGGATGATGCTGGAAGTCTTTCAGCAGATGTATGAGCTGATCCTCCCTCCTTCAAATGCACCAGAGTTTTTTCTCTCTCTCCCATGCTCTTAATTTCACCCCAGCAGCTCAGTCTTTCTGCTGGCCCCAGCTCATTTCTCAAGCCTAAATCTCTAAGTTTGTAGCCACCAAGTTCCAGAGCACAACATGTTCCAGCAGGAAGGGATTTGGGACGGGTGGAGCCTCCTCTCCTGTTCAATGAGCCTGAGGAAGCTGCAGCTGGAGCCATCACCCGGCCTGAAGGAGAACATACCCAATGTAATTCCAAGAAAAAATCAGGCTGGTATTTCACAGGGCAATAGAAGCCACCTCTGGTTCATCTTTTTGCTTGTCATTTCCATGAGTTCAGTAAATATCCTTATTAATGTATGTGGTGCAAAGGCTTTCAGAGAGGTTGGTACCTCGATATATCACTGCCTTGACTCTCTGATCCTGCAAAAGAGGGGAGGGCAGGGAAGGGAGGAATCTTGTTCCTTCCACGCCAGAGGAGTGGAGGGCCAGGCAGCAAAGCTGTTGGGTGAGGTGCTCAGAGACACCCAGAGGGTCTGCTGAGGGCAACAGATATCCTGGATCTGTAACTCCTGTACAACCTCCTGCTGCAAAGGCAAATCCCACCTTGCTGCAGTCCCACTGAGGGCAGGGAGACACGTGCAGAGGTGACTGAGACACTGCCTGTTCTTTTCTCAGTCCTGTCAGATTTCCCTGAAATCTGTTTTCTCTAACTGCTACCAGACAAAGCTTCCCAAATCTGCAGCCAGTGTTGCCTGCTCAGGGCATGGGGGTGAAAAGCCCAGCAGTCAGCAGAGATTCCTTGGAGTATCTTTAAGATCGTGGATCACATAAAACAGTCCCCTTTCATTAAAAAAAAAAAAAAAGGAAAGAAAAAAGAAAAGAAGCACACAAACTTGCCATTGTTGAGTGTTTCTTTAATAGAATCAGAAACAAATTTGTGACCTTGTGGCCCAGAGGTGGGAACACCATCTATAAACTTGCCCAGACATAGAAATGCATTCTGCCTGTCAGTAGGAGTTTGCCATTGAACGTGGATATAAAAAAAAGCTGGTGTTACACTAGGCCAACATATTTTAAATGCCACAGCTCACTTTATATGCTGTAAACCTTGTTAATGCTGCTAACAAAAAAAGTTGAAACTCTAAGCTATAAAAATAGGAATGCCACTCCTGAGTAAATAAATATACATGAGAACCAAATATTCAGGGCTGAAATGGCTCATGTCCAGGGAGGGAGTTAAAAAAATTAAAAATAAAAAAACCCACAACAACATTAACTTGAGTTGTTCCTGATGCTATAAAAGGTCACTGTAGTCAGCAAAGTTGCCTTTGACTTAATTTCACGTGGTTCTGGAGAATCCTACTTTATAACATGGAGGAAGTGGATGTTATTTCAGGGCAGGTGGGCAGCAGAGAACATTCCAGCAAGGGCAGTTCCAGCCAGGAGACTGCAGGGGGCAGGGAGGGTCTCTGCGGGTCTCCCTCAGACCATTTCCATCCAAACCATTTGCCATCCATCTCCAATTTTGGTCAGACACACCAAGCCTCCTGTTACCAAAGGCTGTAATTCCACCATGGCATAACAAGAGAAAGAGAGTTTTGGACTTTCAGAATTTGGAACCAGCTCTTAGCAATGATTAAAAAATACTAATAAACTACTACTAATATAATTTAATATAATTTCATGCTCAACCCTTGTTTGTTGTAGGTGCCTGTGGTTGAGAAATGAGGAATGGCTGGAAGACAACAAACTATGCAGAAAGCTCCACACTCTCTTTGATTTAAATGTGGCCAAAAGAGTAAATTTTAAAGCTTTGTGCATTTATTCCCTTCCACAATGACAGAAAAAACTACTTAGACCCTCCTTCTTCTTGTGAAAGGGCAAAAATTCACTCCTCCAAGGCTACAGTAAAGCCCACATTGTTGCAGAAGATGGTTTTATGTCTCCATATAGAGTTTATGTGCATGGTTAACAACCAATTAATGATTAAATTGATTAATGATTGAAATAAAATCTAAGCAGTAAGTGGGGATGATCTATTAGGACTATATTGATGAGGAGTGAGGAAGGTGGGAAATCCAGCTGAGAAATCTAGTCTTTTGTTGTGTTGCTAATAAAAAACCCCACATTTTCTTTAGCTCTTCAGAATTTAAATCAGATTTGATGCAACTATTTGGTCTAATTGAAGCAATGATTTGTTCATCTATAAGACTCAGTGTGGTCTGCTCACAAGAGTAAACTTGGTAGGATTTTAGCAAGCAAATTTAGTTTTCAAGAGCTACTGGTTACAACTTGGTGAGAAGTGTTCCCTTCTTTAATCTCAATATTGCCTGTGACTTATTAAGCTGTATTTCCAGGGTAACATGCTGAGATGATGATTTTTGTTGGAAGACCACGCTCCAAATTGCACTGAAATTGGATGCAGCATGGGAACCATCATAATCAGGAGCTCCCCACTGAAGCCTCGGAACAATTCCGTGGAGGGTCATGTTGCAGCTTGTCTGGGGCTTTTATGAATTAAAAATCTATTTCTATATGAATTTGAAATCAAAGCACAGCCATTCTGTGCTTTGATTTAAAGCCCTCACATTTTTCTCTTTGCCTCAAACATGGGCTGTGTCCAGAGCTCTCATTTGAATGTTCACCACCGTAACCCCTGGGAACGATGTTTTCTCCAGCAGCCAAATAAACTCTCTATTAATGCTGTTAAATTTCTAACACAAGCAGCTCTATAAAACCCAGGGATGGCAGAGTGCTGAGCTGCTGTTATTGTACACCAACCAAGACAGATGTGAGACCTGAACCTTCCAATGGGAGGCACTGCTGGAGACAGTCTTTTCACCCAGTTTTTCCCACTTTCCTTTGCCTCAGGATTTTCCCATCTGGGTTAGGCAGGTTCCAGAGTTTCTGCATGTGTGGGGTTTTCTCCCTGTGGATTGTGGCCTGCTCAGGTCTCAGTTCTGAGGTTTAAGTGCTGATGAAAAACTTTGTAATACAGTAATGGCTGGTGTTAAAAATCAAAGGAAAAGAGGAAAACTTAGGGAGGAAAACAGAAAAAACAAAGAAATTGGTTCTAATTGATTTTTATCTCAGGAACACTGAACTCACTCTGTAATTGTTCAGCTAAATAATACCTCAGTTCCAGAAACAGGGTGGTTTGCAGGAAAAGTCAGTGAATGGGATTTTCTTGTGCACTGCAGGGCAGTCTGGAGCCTGTGAGATTTCTGTGGTTATAAAGCCAAGGGGCATCATTTCATTTGGCAATTCTGGCCAGTGGCACATTGCATGCCCTTTAGGTGTTGCAGTCTTGAGTAACAATTCCATTAACTGCTAATTTTTAGTGCTCATGTGGCCAGAAGTAGCAGGGAAAGGGCACTCTGTGACTATCTCTAGATCAGTAGTCTCTTTTTTTTGGCATTTGTGCATGTAACAGCTCGGATCCTACTCAGTCCTTACAATCCTGTGGCTCCTGGGTCCCTGTTTCTTCAACACAAAGCAGGACGGTGCCTAGATCCTTTCTGGACAGTTTTAGAAACATTAGTCAAAATTTACATCTGTGGGCACCTTCAGTGTGGCTTATCCCCAGTAGTGAATGAATTATTGTTCTAAAATCTGTATAAACTGGGTCTCCCAGCTTGATTCCTTCCTCTGTTTCATTACTGACACCTTACATTGTTAAGTGGCAGCCTCTTTCTTCTCCTGATTATAATTTAAGAGCCCATCTGGGCTACTGACCCCACAGGCAGAGGAGTCCCCTCTCAGTGCCTTCTTCACTCTGAAACAATTCTGAGAAATGTGAAAACCTTCATTTCCACATGAGAAGTAGTCTGGGACCAAATTCAAGATCTGTAGGCAAAGGAACAGTGAGGGAAGACAGATTTCTACAGTCATCCATCAGCAGGGTCTAGTGAAGAGTTTAGCACTTAAGGAAGAAGTAATTTCTGCATAAACTGAGTCAGGAATCATCCATGAGTAGAAAAATAATAGGAAATAGTTGGAGTTCAGTTGCTGATGTGTTGCCTTTTTTTTTTCCCTTGGTGTCCTGGGGCTCAGTATCTTCAGAGCATGTTGAGTGGTCAGTGCAAAACATTAGTTCATGTTTAGCTGTTCTTCTGATGCTGTGGGTGTTTGGTTACTGAAATTCCATGATGTGTTCAGTCAACAGCAATGTGTTTGTACATGGATGTGTAGAGATTTGTGTTCAGTAGAAGGGTTGTTTGGGTAGAAGGAGAGGAGAATTTAGTCTTTTTATACCTCTGTCAAACTTCCATAATAGGCTTACCCTGCCTGGTTAGGATTTGGTGTTTGTGGAGCAGTGGCTGCCTGGAGAAATGCCCTGGCACTCTGAGAGCCTTCAGTGAGCACAGCAGCAGGTGGCAAAGGCATTATCTTCACATGTTACTGTCAGGGTTGGTGGCATCCATTCTCCTGGGGCTGCAAATGCTTCTAAAACTCTATCTGCATGCAATTTGCTCTTCATTCTCCTCTTCTTTTTCCTTTCCTTGTGTTGAGACATTCAGCATTGCCTGTGGTACCCTCATTTCCTGCATCCTTTGCTGCCAAAGATATGGAATGGCAGAACCCTGATTCCAGCCTGGGGGCTTTGCTGCCAAAGATATGGAATGGCAGAACCCTGATTCCATCTTGGGGGCTTTCCCCATGCACTGAAGTGGAAGAGGTATTTTTTCAGTAGTTATCCCTTTAGCATGTTTCAAAAAGACAAAAGGAAGAAAATGAGAATTTCTAGTAAAAGGAAAACAACACTATTCTTCATTATGGTATTCTCAAAACTTCCTTGATCTTATTTTCCCCTGAGATGTCTGGAAACACCTCTGTGTTTCAGCACTGCCTGAGCAATTCAGCAGAGGTTTCTGCTCCCAGGAGGTACAGGAAACAGCATAACCTGCCAATCCTTCTCTGCCAATATCTGCCCTCAGCAGGAATGTTGGCGGTCAGTGAGTGCAGCGTTTTCCCAGCAGCTGCCAATGCAACCACACAGGTGGTATCATGATGGGAAAGAGGCTGGCAGCAGGAATAGCTTAAAGGAATCATTCAGGCAGCTGCAGCTGGCTGTGCCACCAGGTCTGCCACTGCAGCACGGGTCATGGGGGATGATGGGAACAAGCACTGAATTCCCGAGGGAAAAGCTGTTGGTGCTCTGTGCCTGCAGGGCTTTTATAAAGAATTACTCTGTGCACAATCCATCCTCCTGCTGGCTGGTGCTGCTGGTAACAGAAATATTGATGTAGGTGATCATACCCTGCTGGGTTTGAAAATGTCTTCTGCCTTGTGGGAACCTGAAGAGATTCATTATCTCTGCAAACCTCCAGGGAAAAGCCCCAAACCCACTAAAGGTGCAATGAAGGAACCTCAGTTCTGGTTTTGGCAGCTCTTCTGTCTGTATTCCAAACTGGCAACCAGCACTTTCCTGCAACTGTAGGTGGGAATGATGCTTTTGAGGGAAAAAACACAACTTTTGTCCCAAACCAAATAAAGGCTTCTGGCTTTTCCTTTTTTGGGGGAAAGAAACCTGAAAATGAGAAGTTTTAAGTTTTGGGAGAGAACTCCAAAATTATTGATCTTGAAGTCTTAAAACTTCCAAATCCATCCCCTGAGGGATCCAATAAATGGAATGGTGAGTGGCAGTAAATCAGATCAAATACATGCAAAATGTGGTTAATTTGAAAACAAATCCCTGCACTTCAGATGTCGGACTCTGATATAAACTGATATGATAACAGTGGTAAAAAAACCCACTGAGTTCATTCCAACCAACATGTGGAAGGGTTTGAAAAGCCTTGGATTGAAGTTTGAGCCCCCAAGTAACACTGAGCCTTTCGACTTCCAGTGGTGCCATTTTTTAACAGAAGCAGCAGCTTAATTTGAGTCTTATCTTCAGAGGCTTAGACAGGAATTTGGTCTGAGAGGACTGTGCAGGTTCCCTTGCCAGTGTTACTTGCTGTGTTTTATGAGTGCATGAGATGACCTGGGTGCCTCCATACAGGCTGTTTACAGCAAGATTGCAAAGATAAATGAAACAGGGTAAATTCCAGTGTCCCCTCATTGTCATGAACTCCACTGAACAAAAAAAAAATTTAGACAGAAAAGTGATCTAAAGTGCCTCTCTGCTACAAAGGGCACATCATAATTTCAATTAATACTTTCTGTTATGAGTTCTTTTTGCATTTTTTAGGAAAAATGAACTGAAATTGTAAATCATTCCACAAATTCAAACTGAAACAAAACATCTCAGTTCTGAAACCAAAAGAGACGTATTGAGATCCCTCAAAATTTTATTCCATAGAATTCAGAAATAAAGTTTTAAGAAAAGAAACCCAGCAAAAAACAACAAGCAAACAACAACAAAGCAAGAATCTTCTCTAATTTTTTTTTCTGTCTTCCAGAGAGGAAATTGTGCAAAGCAAGGCTGAATTCAGGAGGGGGAGGCACTTACAAACTCGCTGTGCTGAGAGAAAATACAAGAGGTAAAATCCAGTGCACAGAAGATGCTGTGCTCAGTCACTCCACTTCTTGGAAAGATGCAGCTCTCACTCAGGGCCCAGCAGTTGGGCTGGATGCAGAACACTTTTACCAACAAGCAGAATGTGCAAGGAGCAAAACAGGAAGAGCATTTAAAAATGGTTTAGTATCAAATGTTCTCTTTGTATCAAAGCACTGAGGTGTGGAGTGTTTCCTTTGCATTTGCACAGACAAAATAACTTGGGTTTTTTTCTGCTTCAAGAACTGAGCAGAGGTGGAGGGTTTTGTTCTGCCTCCTCTAATTCATGTGCTGAGCATGTTTATTCCTAGACAACTTGGACATGGAGCAGCATTTACTGCACTTTATTACTGTATTCTGCTTGTTGGTCTCTTTTTGCAGCTCAGCCCCTGGTATGTGACTAGAAGTTTTAAGTGACACCTAATGCCTTGTTAAGTTGCTAAGTCCTACAGCAGCATCTGGAAATTATATCTGTTTCTTTAGGTGGATTCTTGGAAGAGAATTCACTATAAATGTAATTCCCCCTCTACCTTCTTTCCCAGCCTTATCTCCTTTGAGACCTGACAGGGAAAAGTAAAGACAAGTTATGAGGCAATTGATGTAAAACCTGTGTAATGTAAGTCTAAGTTACTGCACATAAAAGAAAGGAAAATCAAACTCAGGACAGTGCTGGGAGTGATGTGATGGGAAACCTGGAAGGTTTTTGTTCCATCTTGCATTTGGAGCATAAAACAAGAAAATTGCAGGTAATGGGAATCTTGATCCAGGTAATGAGAAGCAGGGATGTACAGGGGAGAGGAGAGTCAGACCGAAATATTACTGAATAATTCTGTTTCTCTGAAACAAATTGATTAATGTTATATAGACAAAAGTTAGTACAGTCAGCATGGATAGACAAAAGTTCCTAAAGGAATTCATGTTAGACATGCCTGAATCTTTGCATCAAATAACCCTTCCATGTTTGTAGCTCAGAGTTAGTCATTAAAGTTTGTCAGTGTGCTTTATGTGGATTGGGAATAACCATTCCTGTGGAATGTTACAGTCTAGCTGGGAAAAATAGTGCTTCTCATGTGAGTTTTGCCATGTAAAAATATACATGCAGCTGAAACTGCCTACAGAAATACTGGTTGTAGACAGCTACATTGGGGGATTTGGGCTGCTTAGGAAAAGGTTCAATAATTCACATTCTTTATGTGATGTGTTATTGACTCTGCGTTAAACCCACACAAAGGTAGAGCAGCTGAGGTGGCTGGAAGCCATTTGGATCCCCCCTCTGAAATGGAGGGAGGGATTTATATCTAATCCCATCTGAAACAGAAAACACACCCCTTCTGCTCAGGAGTCGGGGCAGCAGCGCTCTGGTCACACTGGAGGAAGCTGGGCCATAATAGCACTCCAATATTTTTATTATGGTGCTGCAGGGAGCAGTGCCAGCCTGGTTTGGACTTCTCACTTTATCCAAATTGATCTCCAGTATTATGACCTGCACTGTCTTAGTACAGGGGTAGTAAAATCCCCAGCATGCAGCCCTTGGTATGAGCATAGCCAAGCCCCATGTAAAAGCTCACAGTCAATCAGCTTCGCTGCAGCCAAACCACATGTAAAAGCAAGCTGTGAAACACACTCCCCATGGCCAAACCACATGTAAAAGCAGGCTGAGAGCCACCCTCCACACAGCCAAATGACACACAGATCCCTGATGGAGAGCAGGCAGGCCTCCTGTGCTTATTGGAGTAACTCAAGGCTGGGGAGAATCCCCGTCAAGTCACCTTCTCTCCCACCTATAGTCTGAGCAACCAAACAGATCGACTCCCAAAGTCTTTAAGTCATCAGGTAGGAAAAGTGGCTCCAGAAGGAATTAAATGCAGCACAGTGAATTTAGGATCAACCTGCTGAGGGTTTGAAAGTCGTGAACAAGCAAAAGAATCAAGCTCAGAAAGAGCAAATGACTAATTTTTCTTTTTCTGCTCCAGACAGAACTGGTTTTGCTGAGTGATTCCCACTAACACACCCTACTAATGTCTCTGACCACTTAGAGGGGGAAAGTCAGTCCAAGGGCCAAAAGAAAACCCTATCTGGCTCCTGTGATTAATCTTTCCAGCTAGAAATGAGTGAGATGCAATTAGCAATCCCATTTTCACTTGTCCAGACTTCAAAAAGCCATCTTAGACAGTCTCTTAGATGAGAGGGAAAATGATGAGACTTGAGCTTCCAGTTCACCGATGTTTTGTCAACTTGCAATGCCCTGAGCTTTGAAATGGCTTTTTGGGACACATTTTATGTATTATCATCCCTACAGTTAGGTACTCATGAAATATTTTGGGAAGGTTACAGGCTTTTTCTCTGAGTGAGTCTCAAGGCACTTTGCAAAGGAGTTCAGCATCATTTTCTGCACTGCAGAGAGGTATGAAATGACCTTCGCAAAGTGCAGGACCTCAACACCAGACCTCACTGTGGAACCCTCATCTTCTGAGCCCACATTTCCAGCACTGAGCTGTCTCAGTTATCTGCTGCAGAGAGAAGTCCCAATGACAGCTGCTGTTTCTTGCTCTCTTAATGGAAATCTGGCAAAAAACAACTGTCTGTGGGAGCAGGTTTCTTATATCAGTGCGTAATATCCAGTTCTCCGGGAGCCAGAGGAGGATTAGGTCGGAAAAGGCTGCTCCCAGGAGCTGGTAGGAACACATCTGAGGGTGTGCTCAGCCACCAGGAGTTAGTTTTGCTTTTCCCTTGCACTGTTCTGTTTGAACATGTCGCTGTTTAACATGCCAGGAGGGAGTTTGGGAACTGACTTCAGTGGGATAATCCGGGATTCCTGGCCTTTGGCACAGGGGGTGGGTGTTGCAATCAGGGTCAGAGCTTCCCTCTGTCAAACAGCAAGGCTGCACTGGCTGAGGTGCACAAGTTTCAGCATAATGCATCAGTCGAGGTTTTGCCTAGGGCAGCACACTTGGATTCAGTGCAAGGGACTATTAATCTATTAAAACCCCTTTTAGATTTAAAAATTAATTTATTTGATCAATAGCCTTTCCTTTTTCCATTTCCAGTCCCCTGGCTGAGCAATCTGTCAGGCTATCAATGCCATAACTTATTTACACACTTTGCTAAATCCTTCTCAATGCAGTATTTGACAGCTCGTTTTTCCCTTGTGCTTTCCAGGCTTATCTTTGCACTTGTGCCTGATTGAGCCTCACCAGTAAATACAGAAGGGTAGAGCCAGACTGGTACCAAGCAGTACCAGGACCAGCTAAGGTGCCAGGCTGCTCACCCACTGCATAGCCCTGACCCAGACCTGCCCAGTTCTGGTCCCATATGTTGATTATGGTTAAAAGAGGGTTCAAGAGTAAGCCTTGAAATGTATTTTGCTGTCACCTGTACCTTTTCTGCTCCTGTGGGGAAAGGAGGAGGACGTGAGTATGATGAAGTCAGGTCTCTCCATCTCTGACAGAAGTTGGTTCACTTGGTGGAGGCCTGAGAATCTCATTATTATTATTATAAATTATAGCAGAGTTGATATTTAAAAGCAGAACAGAAAACCCCTGCAGTGTGTTCAAAGGCTCATTATTGTCTCTATGAAGTACCAGCCACTGTATTTACCATTAACATGACATATTCATGCAAAATATTTTCTCAGGACAACGCTGATGATGACAGTAAAAATACTCAAAGCAGTATATGAAATAGAACAGCCCTAAGTCTCTGAAGTGATCTTGCAAAGCCCAGTGACATTTTAATTACACAGCACAGCAATGACTGGCTAGAGGGAAGAAACAGAGAGCAGGACAGCAAGTGAGGGAGGGGACTATTGTTGTACGGCATGGAAATCCTGGGTAAAATCCTGAAGGGAGTTTTGCTATAGATTTGAATTGGGTTTTTAAATTTTTAAGAAAAGGAGAGAGCAAGTAGAAAGGGAAAATACATGGAAGGGTTTAACTGTGGAGGATTTGCTTTTGCTGTCTGGGATTACACATTTCTCTTCTGTTTGTTGCTTCTGTGCTGTTCTGCTGCTCCCTGTTATATCTGCCTGTGTGCTTTTACATCTCATTATCTGATGGGCTTTAACAAAATGTGTGAACTTAGGAACAAAAACCCAAACAAAGTCCGTATTTGCTCTTGCTAAATCTTATCTCTTTAATATAGGAGGATAATCATGAACATGTCCACTGTGTGGTTAAAGATATTCCTTTTGTCTCTGAAAATCATGCATTATAATCAGCTTTAAATATGTCCACCACCACCAAATCAACATGGATCAGTATTTTCTTCTGCTTTATGAAGCTGGAGGCTCTGCAGCCCATGAGGTAGATTGTTATCTCCCCAAACACTTGTCCCTTCAATGCTCCATCACATCACTGTGGATAGAATTAGGTTTTTCTCACTTGCAACTCAGTGGGAAAATCTTCCCTAGATCTCAGCGAACGCCCCAAGCCAGGGCCTGATTTGGCAAGGTCAGACTGAAAACATCTCTCCACACTTACTTAAAGCAAGGCACGGCTCACACCGTGCTTTGTCCAGCTGTCAGAAGCCTGAAGTGGGAACTCAGTTCAGCCACAAAGACACAGAGATTGATCAACCACAAATACGTCCATCGGAACTTGGGAGCTGAGGTGTCTCGGGATCCTTCTCTCCAGGCTTTTCAGCAACCATCCCTGCCAGCACTACAACAAACACCCTTTCTTTTATTAGCCCCCTTGGTATCTACTGAGACTGGGTTTGACAGCTGCAGCTTCTGGATTCCTGCTGCAGCAGCCTGCTCTGCTTGGAGGCTCTTGAGATAGGAGTCTGTGGGGCAGGACCTGCTAAACACTGGGAGAAATGGGCTCGTAAATGTTTCCTCTCCAGTGGGAGCTGGGAAAGAAAATTTAGCTTAACTACTCTGCTGATTTCCTGAGCGCAAGGGAGAAAAGCCTGGAAATGAGGATAATTTAGGAGTTCAAAGCCACTGTGTGTGAGAGAGAGTGAGGTCTCTTCTGTCATGCCATGCTCACCTTTAACAGATTCAGGAATTAAGCCTGTACCCCCCAAATCCTGAAATCTGAAGAAGTAACAGAGCTGGATCATCTGTTCTTGGGCAAGAGTCATAGAGCACTGAGGAAATTGTGTGTCCTGATGTGTGAGCTGAAAAGTTGAAGAGGGAAGGAAGTAGATAGGAAATTCTATGAAACCCCATGTGCAGAGAATGTTCTGACCAGCTGCAAGAGGCTGCCAAAATGGGAACAATTTCCACTTCCAACCTGCCTTTCTGAGAGCCTAAAAGTGCTGGAGCAAACCTCAGACCTCTGTGTAGATAAGTGGAGAGATGATACACTGAACTTGAGTCAGAAGCAAGAAAAAAACACCAAAATTATAAAAACATATGGTTAGGACTTTCCTCCCCAATTAAAACCCACCTAACCTCATCAGTGACCTTGATATAGAGAATTCCTTTCACCTTAAGCCCTCCAGTTTCTCATCCACTCTTCAATCCTTAGAATGTGCCCTTTGCCTTCATCCTTGTTTCTTGGACAATCAGACCAATTTCTTGTTTGCCTTTGGGGCAAATAACCTCAAAATATTGGCACTCAAAATACTGGATGGATTTGCTTCCAGAAGGGGAGATGCCCAAATAAAAAGGAAGTGCTTTTGAATGTACTCTAATTATCCCTGCTTCTTTTTTAATATCTCTTCCATTGTTTCATACAGAATTAGCCCATTTCCAGAAATATTTAATGAGCCCATTCTTATTCTTGAATGATTTTATTTCCAAGTCTGTAACTTGTATTTTGGGTACTGCTGAAAACAATTGAACCCCAGTTCCTTGGAGACTTCTTTATTCTGGAAAGATCCCCACCAGACCCACCAGAGATGGAGGAAAGCCTGAAAATGCTACTTCATAGTGCCATTCTTTATAGTACCTCCCACCATGGCAGGCTTGCAGCTATGTTTAAAAAAAAAAAGTAATTAAGACATTTACATCAATCAAAGCAGCTAATCAGAACAAAATGCTGATTTCTGTCTCCTGTTCTGTTTCTCTTTGGATGGAGAATAGTGGCTGATATGTGTGCTGGGCTTCTAATCCTTTAATGGGGGCACAGGCTTTTGAAGGCTCCCTCTCAGAGGTGCTGTTACCAAATATATGCTTCTAATTTAACTTCTCCTGCCGTATTACAGTAGCCTGCAGCAATTTTAGGTGTTGGGTTTGTGAGAAAAGCCCAATGTTGATGTTTATCAGATGACCTTTTCAAGGGTAATGTGGGGGTTATCCATTGGCATGATTAAGACCATATGTAGGTGACTTTTCCCAGGCCTTTCTTCCCGCTTTTCCAAATCCCATCTATTTTTACCCAAGTTCAGCCAGGTACCTTTCATCTCTGGTATGTTCATGGGCATTACAAGATGAGACTGAAGCAAATTGTTTACTTCTTTGGAGTCATTTCCATTGGAAAAATTTCCATGCATAAATGTCTAATGTCAACATAACACTATTACAGATAAACTTCAAGTCCATTTTTGAACATTTCAGTTGTTTACAGCACTTTTCCCTGTTTTATTCTCCCCTCCATTGTCCCTTTTTACAAAGGCTTCTCAAAAGACTATGAAATTCAGCTTTTAGTGTTCACATGATGACCTTGCAGGGATGTCCTGCTCTGAAGCTGCTGAGAGCCAGGGTTTTTGAAGAGTCCATTATCTCTCCCCAGGCAAGGCTGTGAAATTATAATTTTTACTGCTTTGGAAGCTCAGCATTTCACTCATGGCTCATCATCTTGGTAGAGTCCTTGCTGATGCCAGAGACCTGATGCCAATGTTTCCTGCAAGCCTCTGAAAACATATTGTTATCAAATACTGTATTTTGTTCTTTTTCCAGACAGATGATGTTTGTGTTCCTGGGTCTCTGCACTATCAGCTGGGACTGAAAACAGAGAGGGCATGGTAAGATTCCCTGCAAAGCAGAGTTCAGTTCTGGTGGAGATACAAAGCTCAGATGTCAGGCAGGGAAGTGGGCACAGAGGCAGGAATTCACAGTGAGTATGAACCCTTTTAGAGGAGGAAATAGGACAAGTACCTTATGAAGTCTTTAAGTGTAAGGACTAACCTTAAACTATCCTTAACTTTTCAATGGATCAGGACTTTTGCTCATGTAAGTAGTTATTATGACCCAGTGTTTTCAGCTAAGGTCACAGCATGGATTGGCTAAAATAAATAAATGCATCTTGCAGCAGCTCAGCACTGAGCAGCTGGTGATATTTTCTGTTTTTCTCCCTCAGATTTGTAGTTCATTATTGGAAGCACTAATTACTCCTTTGTCACCATATATCCTAATGTTTAGGGGATACAAGGGAGAAAAAACTCAAACTTTATGTATGTGTGGCCTTCAGAAAGAAATTAAGGGAGAAGTGGTATGTGTGATACCACAAAAGGTACTAATAACAGAAAAAACCTTGATTCCTGCTGACTTATCTGAGGTTTTTTCACCTAAGTATCAGAAACTTCTCCAAGTTTGGTTTGTGTGGAGGTGACCTGCAGTCAGACCCAAATTCTTGTGCTCAGTGTGAGGTGTCACAGTGAAATGTTGGGCCTGTGACATATCCGAGTCAGGCAGGCCTGGCACTTGCTTCCTCTTGGAATGCTGTGAGCCAGTGCTGTGTTTCCATCAGCAAGTGAAGCCCCCCGTTGTGGCTCATCCCCATGCGCTGTGCCCATCAAATGTATGAATTAGGTTCGAATGGCTTGGGAATGGCCTGTCCATAAATTCCAGGAATAGCAGCTGTGAATAATCCTGTCCCCCCATTCCACTTCTCTCCCTGTTTGTGTTCCCCAGTAGCTTGCAAAAGCTATCAACATCAAATTAAGGGTGGGATTTAGCTTTGGGATTTGGGCTTCTTAATGGGAAAGAGGGCTTTGAACAACTCAGCAAACTGCAGCTAATAATAATGATAACAATGATAGAGATAAGCCAATTCATATCTCCCCACCTAAAATATTTATATAATGAATTAGCTAATTGTATTTTATCTTCTGCTGGGTGGGTTGGTAGCCTTTGCTTTGCAGGAGACCTGGGGGAGCTCTTGTGCAGCCTGATGCCAAGAATATGTGTTATTTCATATTCTATTATTTGCTTTGGGTTTAAGGTGGTGAGAGGAAATTCCCCAGCAATCAGCCCTGAGTGGTTTTGCAGCGAGCAAGTCTTTCAGTGCTTGAAATGGCTTAGTAGAGATGGGGAGGAAGAAAAACTCCTTTTATCTGCCTTTTGTAATTCAGACATTTGCCATATATCTAGAGAGAAACATTTAAAAAAGAAAAAAAAAAGAAAAAAAAAGCAAGCCCAAACATTCAAGTGTACCCAAATTAATTCCGGTGTCATTTTATCTGCCTAATTGGGCCTAAAAATAGCCTGTGGGAAGGAGAACCAGCAGCCTTGACTGTCTGAAGCAATTTGTATCAATTATTTCCCAATGTCCCAGTGCAAATGAAAGCCTTTGCCTGAGTGCCTCCATTAGCCAGGTGTCAGAGCTCTGTGTTTTCATTCCAGGCTTTTCCCTGGGAACAGGGTGTGTGCACACCAGAAGCACCAGGCAGGAACTGGAGCCCTGGCGGATCCAGGAGGGTGCCCAGAGCAGCTCTGCAGGCAGAGTTAGTGCCTTCACTCCTCTGTCATCACCAGTCCCTGAGAGCAATCACCACCCACCAACAGTTCCTTGAGATAAGCCCGAGCCAGCTGGGAGAAGAAAGCCTTTGATATTGCACTGCCTTGCTGAGTAAGTATTCCATAACAATAATACTTTGAACTTTTACAGCACCTTCTCATACCAGGGGCTGAGTGCTCCACAAACATTCATTCCCCAAGCCTCATAACACTCATTTGAGGAAACCATTATTTTTCTTGTCCCACTTTCTTAGGCCAGACCTTCCAAAGAGCTCAGCATCCATTGTGCCTGCACTAGAGAAATTATTTTCTTCGTGTGAAAGAGCTGCAGTATCTGAGATCCACTTTAGATCCCTGTGGCCAGTATCAGTAGTGTTTCCCCATCTCCTGCCCCAAAATATTTACACCCTGGCCCTCTGCAGGGCTGCAAAAATAAAGCTAAAACACTTGTAAACTGCTTGTCTCCTGCTTAAAACCCACAAGAACCCTCATGAGCCCCTGATGAGAATTGTTTTGCCAAAGCAAAATTTCATCATCCCTCCCCTTCCCCTCCCCAGTTTTAGTCAGACCCTTCTGTTTTCTGTAGCCATATTTTTTTTAGCTGATGAAAAGCATTACAAGAAAGGTAATTAGATTTGTTTTGTTCATCAGAACTATTTTCTGTGATGCTATTCAGTTTGGAAGCAGAGCAAGAACATACTTGTCTCAGACACAGAACAGATAAATAAAAAGGGAGATGCTACATCCCAGATAGGTATTATGTTGTGCTTTGCTAAAGCAGGCAACAGGATTAAACTTTGATTTTCATCTCCTGTCTGCTTTCTCAGTGAGAAAATACAGTCAAGGCCAATTCTGGAGTTGATCTATCTCTATGGAAAGTTGATTTTAAAGTGGTGCCAAATGTCAGTGAAAAATCACAGTTAAGTTTTCCACAGCAACAATAACAGTCCTGTAGGGAGGGTGAGCTAAGAGTGCACTCTGCAGCCCAGAGGATACCAGAGGTGCCTTCAGGTACTGGGCTCTTTGGGGAGCACACACACTGTAATTTCTGCAAGGAAATTAAAATTTACAACCTTCACAGTACCCAGCTCTGCCCCCTGCCCCTTGTCTGGCCACAGCATCCAAAGGGAAAAGCCTTTAAACTTTACATGGGATACACCATTTTAGTCCCACTCCAAAGCAGAACAATCATCTGACCCCTTCAGCCCTCATTTCTCATGATGCTACTGAAAATAATAAATCCCCTTGGCCTGCTTAATTTTTGGGCACTCTGTTAGTAGGAAATACAGTTACCAATTTGTTCCTCTTCCTGGAGGATGCCAAAGTCTTTGCTCATTCAGATCCCATGATCTGAGGGAGATAATTCAGGCACTTGTTGCAGTGACCCTGATCTCTTAAAATTGAAAAGTTAACTTCAAACATACAGTTGCTTATCCAAGGCAAGCTTCTAATCTTTTGAGATTTGCCCATCACAAATCATAAGTGCAACGTGGAAAAAAGGGGGAATTGCAGAGCAATAGAACCCAGCTAAAAGCTATCAAATATATCATCTCTTCAAGAAAAGCTGGAATAACATGGAAATGGGATATAGCCTGATGATTGGCTGAACTTCCTTTAACATGTACTCCTGGGAGAAGAGAGAGACACTAAAGACTAAATTAAAAACAAAATAAAAAAAAGAGAGAGAGACAGAAGAAACAGAACTGTTTGAACAGTCTTTGAACTGCTGGAAAGATGTGCCCTCCAAATCACTCTCTTAACTTCTCCTGCAGTTCAACAGCTGCGTTTCTCACGGCTCACGTCTGGGAATGGACCAGCGGAGGTGACTGGGCATGAAAGGCTAACACTGATGGGAGGTGTGTGTGGATGGTGCTGATCTTTCTGTATGTAATCACTTAGCAGATCATCTCAGATTCTGAAAACACAGCCCTGCATTTTAAACCCAAAGCCAAACTCTGTTGCCAGGAAGCTCTGATCAGTTTAGAATTTACCTTTAGCTCTCAAGACATCCTCAGCATTGAGGTGAAAGGATGTTTAATTTGTGCCAGTCAGAAGAGCCTCGAGTTTCTTGCAGCCCAGACTGTAGCTGAGCAGTGTCCCCTGACTGGGCTTCTTGTCACTGCCATCAAACGTTCTCCCTCTGGACCCTCAGTGCATCAATGAGGCAACCGAAGGTGAGATGATAAAAATCAATCTGCCTCTCATTAGTGGGATGAATAGAAGTAATCCAGGGAGAGGGATCGATGAAGGGGTGAGGAGATGTGTTGAGAATTGGTTAAAAGAGGGATTGAA
>JAWWLZ010000111.1:0-11559 GCA_035041345.1 Poliocrania exsul | reverse complement strand
GTGCAGAGGGCCGGGGCTGCGCGGGACACGCGGTGCTTGCACACCCGGTGTGTCTCCTGACCGGGCACACGCGGTGCTTGCACCCCCGGTGTGTCTCCTGACTGGGCACACGCGGTGCCTGCACACCCCCTGTGTCTCCTGACCGGGCACACGCGGTGCTTGCACACCCGGTGTGTCTCCTGGCCGGGGGCACGCAGTTCTTGCACACCCGCTGTGTCTCCTGACCGGGCACACGTGGTGCCTGCACACCCGCTGTGTCTCCTGACAGGGAACACGGGGCTGGGGCTGGGGCTGGGGCTGGGGCTGGGATGTGCCGTGGGGTGCACGTTGGGGTCAGGGGCACGGTGGGGTGACCATAGACTCTGTGGCTCAGTGCCCGAGGTTGGGGTGTCAGACCCCGCCGTGCCCCACAGCGTGTGCCCAAAGCAGCTGCAAACCCCCTCGGTGTGGAGGGGGATCTGCCCACTGAAGGCCTGGCTGTGAACAGGAGGGTCCTGCACATCCCCGTGTGCCCCCGAGCGCTGCCCCAGCTGGGGCCGCCCGCAGCAGGAGGGGCAAGGGCAAAGGCATTGCCAGCCAGAGATGTGCCGGGCAGAGATGAAAAGCTGGGAGAGAGGGAGCTGCGGAGGCTGGGAGGGGAGTGGCGGGCAGACAGCAGAGTGGATTTCTGCTTGAGTGGTTATTATACCGTCGATTTGAAGAGACAGATGACGGCAGTGGCAGAGGAGGCAATAATTGAAAGCGCCATGAAACATTAATGAATGCCCAGGGACTGGATCAGGAGTTGTTAACGCTCACTTCGCTCTCTCTGTCTCGCTCTCTTTTTAAAGTCAAAATTGTTCCACTGCCCTCTAGGCGAAGGATTTATTTTATTTTTTTTCTCCCTGATTTAAAGGTGTAGGCACCCACCAAAGGAGCCCTGCCTTGGTGGCTGGTCACATCTGCTCTCCAGTGGCCCTTCCATGGGGGTAAAACCCCGTGGGTGATTACAGAGAGCAAACTGCTGCCCTCACATCCATATGGATCAACAGGTCTGGTTGGCACACTCGGCACAGAGCTGATGGAGAGGTGCAGAGGTGGGCAGGGGTGACAGGGACGGTGGCAGTGACAGTGCTGTCCCAGGGAAAGCATCACTCCCATGGGATTGGAGCAGCTCTCCTGATCTCAGGGCTCAGCCTGCTTGTGGCCAAACCCAGTGCCCCCCGAGCAGGCAGGGTGAGCTGTGGCACTGCCTGTGGCCCACCACCGCTCAGAGCAGCAGGCAAAGCAGAGCATCCCTGTGCCAGGAGTCCCTCCTCATGGCTCTGCAGATGCTCTCTGTGCTGTTTGCCACTTAGCAGGGCCTTAGGGGTTGAGGAACAAAGAGCTTTTAGCAGAGCTGTCAGCAGCACCGGGGAGGTCTCTGACCTGCAGGTACCAGGCTGTCGCTCAGGCAGGGCTTAGCCAGAGGCTGGGAGATCCCACGGCTTCACACCGAGGGATCTGACATCATTTAGTGATTGCTGCTCTGGCCCTAAAAGGAAATTAAAAGCCCTTGCCTAAAGGAAGGGTAAAGTGGAGGTGAAGCAGTAAGTACCTCTTCCCTCCTGCTTTTCTCCCTGGAGAGGAGCACAGGGATGACACAGTGGGGTCCTTGTGTCCCCTGCACAACCAGGGCACAGGAGGGTGTAGGAGGGAACAAGATCTATTCAGGGCACAAGGACACAGAAAACAGCCCCTGGGGCTTCTGCTCCCTGGGGAGTGCCTTCCCCAGTGCCCCATGGCCAGGGGAAGATGGCACTCCTAGAAGATGGCACTGCTGGCTGGAGCAGGGAGCGGTGATGCCACATTCCAGCTGCACCTGGGCAGGACACAGAGGTAGGGACATGGGCAGCCCAGGCTGTGCCCACAGGGACAGGAGGTAGCCCCAGGTCAGGGGAATGTGGAGGAAGCTACACTGATGTCCACAACACACAAGTAACCAATTGCCAGGGTTAACCCAGGCTGGGATGGATGCACTTGGTGGCAGGGTCGGGGAGAGCAGGGCAAGCACTGCCTGGGATCAGGCAGCTATTTCAGTGTGTTGCAGCTCAGGACAGCACAGACCTGTTGGGGCTGGTCCAGGCCAGCTGATCACACCAAGAAATCCTGTGGTGGCTCAAGACCCCACAGCATTCAGATCCTCTCCTGCAGCATCTCAGCCCCGCAGGGCAACACTGGCTGCACAGCCCAGGGCAGGAGTGAGAGCTGAGATAATGATGGTAACAGCTCCTAATGAGACAGGAGAGCAGGTGCTTAACCATGGCCCAGGTGAGGCCTTGGAGGCCGTGTGGTGACAGCGATTGGCAGTGACAGCATTCAGGAGCCCTGCTGCAAATTGGCACAGTCATTTCTCCTCACTGTCACTGCAGACTGTGCTGTGCAGCCCCGATTCATGCAGGGAAGCTGCTCACATCCCAGCTGGGGCCCTGCCCCTGGTGTCACACCAATGTCCCACAGCTTTCCCACCCTGTGCATTCCCACACCCTGGGATGGAAAAATTGTGGTTGGAAAGTACCACTTTCCCATCCCTTGGTGCCACCCAAAGCATCTCCACCACTGATGGGGAGGGATGGCCTTGGGTCTTGGGCTGGGCTCCCTGTGAGCTCAGCACCCAGGGAGCAGCGTGGCAGCCAGAGCAGCCCCAGAGCTCTGTGGCTCTGCACTGCCTCTTCTCAGCCTCTGCCAGCAATCACAGAATCCCAGAAGGGTTTGGGTTGGCACTGACCTCAAAGCTCATCTCATTCCACTCCCCTGCCATGGGCAGAGTCACCTTCCACTAGACCAGGTTGCTCCAAACCCCATCCAACTCGGCCTTATAAAAAAATCCTCTTAAATATGAACTGCAAGAGGCACAACTGAATTTTGCTTGTGAGGCCAGGAGGTTGCACACCCTCTTTGCTGGGACTGGGAGGCTGAGATGTTCAAGGGTCACAGAGGAGCCGTTTGCTCTGGAGCTCTTCCAACTGTAGCTGGGTTGAGAGAGGAGCTGAGGTGGAAAAAGCTGTGCTCAAAGAGGCACAGGGGATGGGAACAAGCAAGCTCCTACCTGAAGTAAAAAACAGGACCAAGAGTTGCACTATCATTGAGAAATTCCTTCCCATCATAGCTTTGAGCACGACAGAGACAGGGCAGCTCCTGAGGTGGGAGTTGCTGCATTTACTGCACAAAGAGGCACCATGAAAGCACCAAAACACATATTTGAGTGGTATGGGCAGCTGGTGGCTGTGTCAGGGGAGGTGAAGAGGTCCTAGGGATGAATGTCACCTCTTCTTCTCCAGGAGCTTTGTCCCCAGGAGGTGGTGGGATAGTCTGCAGTTCTGGAAGTGTTCAAAACACAAGCAGATGTGGCATTTCATGTTGATGATCTTGGAGGTCTTTCCCAACCTTATTGATTCTGTGATTCTGTTGGTGGGACTGCAGAGTCCTGGGAGTGTGTGCTGTGTGGTCCATGGCTGTGGGGCATGTCTGAGAGTGACCTGACTGTGACCAGGAGTGCCGGGGGACGATGCCCTGTGGCCTGGTGGCTGTGAGGGGTCCCTGGAGCCAGAGCAGTGGGGGCTGGGGGGTAACTGCACTGGCTCTTTGCTAAGGTAGTAAATGTCATGTCTCCAGCTCCCTGCCTGTATCATCTTGTTACCTCCTTGTTCTTCCCTCCCTCCTCTTGGTCCCTGCTCTGAGGTACTTTCCCCCCCCAGTCTGACTTTCAGCCTGACTTTCCAGGCTGCAGCACCAGCCCCCTCCTGCCTTATCCCACCCATCCCAGTCACCCTCAAAGCATCCCTAAATGCCTTTGGGTGGTGTCACTCTGCCCTTCCCAAGTCACACAGAAATGGGAGGACTCCCCATTGCTGATCCAGGCTCCCATCCAGAAGTTCAGCATCCCTGTTCCCATCCCACACCCCGCTCCCCACCAGCCACGGCTGTCACTTCCCGGGAGAGAATTGCCAGGGAGGTGCCGGGTGTATTTTTAGCTGTGCCGTTCATGTCTGATAAGTGTTTTGACCTTTTTGAGCAGAGCTAATCACGCTGTCTGCTCCTCATTCCATCTCAGCTCGTGCTCTGCCTGTCAGGGAGCCCAGGGAGGAGCTGCTGGTTCCTCTCACCACCCGTGTCCTGGTGGGTGGGAGGGGGCTCCTTACCTGGGAGTCCTCAGTCTGCACCAGGTGTGTGCCCTCGGCAGCCCTGCAGCTCATGGATGTGCTCTGGGAGAGGATGTGATTGGAATTCCTAAAGAGATGGCACCAGACCACCTCATCCATGGGGCAGGGCAGGGGGTGCTGGGGGGAAACTGCACAGGGTGGGCAGTGTGGTCAGGAGCTGAGCTGTCCCTGGGGCTGGAGCCCCCTGACCATGTCACCTGACATCCAACCCCTTGGACCAGTGTGGGGTGATGGTGAGCAGATGCAGAGCAGCCCTGCTGGGAAGGACTTGGGTGATGGTGGTGGATGAGCCACTGGACATGCCCTGGCCCAGAAACCCCCCATGTGCTGGGCTGAAACCACAGCGTGGGCACAGCAGGGGAAAGGGGGGATTCTGTCCCTCTGCCCCCTCAGGTGAGGCCCCACCTGCAGAGCTGCCTCCAGCCCTGGGGACCAGCACAGAAATGACATGGAGATGTTGAAGTGAGTCCAGAGAAGGCACCAAGTTGATTTGAGGGATGGAGCAGCTCTGCTGTGATGAAAGGCGAGAATTGAGATTGTTGAGCCTGGAGAAGAAAAGCTTCAGGGTGACCTAATTGTGGCCTTGCAGTGCCTGAAGGGAGCCTGAAAGAAAGATGGAGAGAGACCATTTACAAGGGCCTGGAGTGACAGGAGAAGGGGGAATGACAGGTTTAAATTAGGTGTTGGGAAGAGATTCTTCCCTGTCAGGGTGGTGAGGTCCTGGCACAGGTTTCCCAGAGAAGCTGTGGCTGTTCCACCCCTGGAAGTGTCCAAGGCCAGGTTGGACAGGGCTTGGAGCACCCTGGGCTGGTGGAAGGTGTCCCTGCCCATGGCAGGGGGTGGAACAAGATGACCTTTAAGTTGCCTTCCAACCCAAACCATTCTATGATTCTATCCTGTGATCCCTGTGCTGAGTTGTTTTTTGCCTTGCTTAAATATAGCATCACTTTCAAGGGACCAACTGTGCCTCCACAGCCTTGCCCAGGGGCCCCAGGGGCTGTGCCCCAGTGCCAGCCTGCCCAGGGCAGAGTGTGGACACCACAGCTCTCACCCAGGCAGCAACCAGGGCTGAGATGTGGCTGCAAAGCACCCAGAGACAACATGAACAACCTGGGAACCACTGTCCAAACTGGCTGTGGTAATGACAGGGAGATAAACCCCCTCCTGCTGCTCCTGCAGACAGCCTGGGCATCACAGAGAAACACTGCAGGTGCCTCCTGGATTTGCAGCAGCCCCTGCCAGGGTGGGTTTGGCACTGAGAGGCTCTCTGAGCCTCAGAGCTGCTCTTACACCCTCGCTTGGATAGGCAGAGCTCCAGGCTCTGTGCCAGGGGCATCCCCCCTGCCCAGCCCTCCCCTGCCAGTCCGTGGGCTCAGGAGGTGCCTCCTGGAGGCAGCGCTGCTGCCTGTCTGCTGGAGGGGATTGCCCTGGAGAGGGCAGGGCGAGGTGTGCCCTGGGCTTCCCCGGGGCCGGCTGCTCTGTGGATCACACCAGACAAGCCTCGAGCCCACACTTAATCCTGCAGCCTGGGAAATTAGGCAGAAAATGCTGCGATTGAGTGTGAAGGCCTCCGCTGTAATTTGGAGCGAGCAGATGACACACACTCATCGTCGGAGGGAGATGAAAGCTTTTAGAGCTGGGGAGCACCAGCAAAATCTGTGAAAATCCCTTTTTTGTCAGGACTGGTAGATACACAGGCAGATGAAAGACAGAAGATAAAATTAGCCCGAATGCAAGAGAGAGAGAGAGAGGGGGAAAAACAGAGAGAGAGAGAGAGAGGGAAGGGAATATTTCTCAGAAGAGTCTTGGCAGGGAAGGTTTCAACACTGGTGACTCAAAGGCAAAGGGGAGATATATATATGTGTGTATGTGTGTGTGTGCATGAGAATATACATATGTGGGGCTGTACTTGGCTGTACTCCCACAGCAGCAGCATCACCTGGGGCTGATCCTTTTGGAAGCACAAGATGAGGCTGTTGCCCGTCCCTGCTGTGGCAGGCAGGGAGCCCTGGCTGTGCTGCCCATGCTGTGGCCCCTCTGTCCATGATGGGCACCTTGTTGGTGGGTCTGAGCTGCAGGGCTCCCATGCAGGGTGGCTCCTGGTGAGGACAAGGATATCCCACCTCCAACAGGAGAAAACCACAGTGCCTAAACCAGAGGATAGTGTGAATGTGCTGACCAGCAGCCACACTCTCTGAGGTGACTTTAATTCCATATTTTTCATGGTGAGGCAGCTCAGGTGGAAGTGTGCAGCTGCAGGTTGCAGCAGGGACCAGCTGTGCTCAGAGGGGCAGGAGCAGCCCTGAGCACTAATCCTGGCTGCTCTGGGTCTTCATGTGGGACAGCAGCTCTCCTGTGGTGAGGCAGGAGAGACCAGGACAGCTCTCTCTGCAGGTGATGGATGTGGCTCCAGCTTGGGGGTCAAAGGCAGTAACAGAACCCCCTTCAGTGCTCCTCCCTTTGCTGCTGGAAGGAAAGGGCTGCTGGTGGCTCTGCTGTCTGTGGGACATTGCCCATGAGGGTGCTGGATCCCAGATCCACAGAGAAGGTCCCTGCAGGGTGTTGCACTGAGCTGCACCACGATCACCCTGCTCTCCTGGTAGGGTCAGGGTGCTCTGAGCCCAGAACCCTCCAACAGGCCATGGGGATATAGAAGAACAGACAGGAAAATCCCCTCAGTGTGTCCCCCTGGCACAGCTCAGGACTCTGTGGTGATGAGCAGTGGGATGATGGATGGATGCTGAGAGATGAAAGAAGGCAAAACTGCTTTCAGAGCTCTTTGCTCTCTGCACTGGTGGGAACCAAAAGCTAGAAGGGTCTTTTCCCCCAGCCCATGGCTTTTGCTGCCCAAGGACAGGTTGTTGCCATCAGCACTGATGCAGATGTGACCCCCCCAAGGGAGAGTTCTGGGATGCTGCAGCCACACTGCACCCACCCCCCGGGTGAGAACACAGCTGAAGGGCAACCACCCCACTGGAGTGGGTGTAAGGACCTCTGTGCTCCAAGGCCATCCTCCAAAACAGGCCCCCCAGACACCAGGGAGGCTGTGGATGCTCCCCATCAGCCCAGGGAGCAGAGGCGGGAGGACTTCCCGTTGTCCTCACAAAGCAGCATCAGGAGACTCCCTCGAGCCGAATGACACCCACCAGTGTGAGTCAACACCAACATTAATAACAACCAGAAAAATCCCAGGGCTTCCTCCCCCGCCTCTCTGCCTGTGCCACCCAGCAGAACGTGGGCAGCTGAGGAGTCACAGGATGGGGGGTTTGGGGACAGGAGGTTGGATCCTGCCCCACTGCCTCGTCACACAGGGATGGTGCTGTTGGGAACGTGTGGGGGGGTGCAGGCGGTCTCTCAGGAGGGTGGTGATGGATGGGGATGTCCTTGGCCCAGGATGCAGTGGGGGGGATGCCCAAGGGTCTGCAGGAGTGCACTGCCAGTGCCCAGAGAGCAGCACAGGGCGCTGCTGCTCTGTCGTGCAGGAGGCTGGAGGGAGGAAATAACTAACCCAGTGAAACACAAGCACTGGCCAAAGCCTCCCAAGAAGCCGTCTGTGCTCTCAGCTGCAGCCCCCATTCCCTTGGCTTGGTTATCCCTCTGGGATTGACAGCAGGGATGGCAGCTCCTGCAGCCCAGCAGAGAGAGAGATGCAAACCTCTCCCTCCTCCATCCCCCGAGTGCTCCAAAATGCCTTTCACCAGCAGAACAATTAGAAATCTAATTCCTTTTTTCTCCTGCTCAGCTAATTGTCTGTGGACAATTTGATTGTAAGAGTGTCCAGTGATGCAGAATAACCATCTTATTTCTGCTAGACATTGCCTTTGCAATTAGCACTATTGATTGCATCGCTGTGTTCTCTCACCTGCCGGGTCCCAGGGGATGCCTCTCACCTGGCTCATCTCGCCCAGGCTCTGCCCTCCCTTTGGCAGTGCCACCCCTTGGCCACCAGGTCTCATTGTGGGCTGAGCAGGAGGGTGAGGTGTCTTCTCTCACTCCACAGGGATGAACCTCTCCCTCCAAGAGACCCTGGAGGGTCCCCCCAAGCCCACCAGGGAGTTCCCCTGAGGACAGCACACATCTCTGCCTGGGAGGAACTCACCTCTTTGACTGGCTAAAACTGAGAGGGCTTGATTTTTTGGAAAAAAAAATAAAATTCAGATTTAACACCACCAAAAGGTTGGGGATGAATATGTCAGTTCTGCAGAATGGTTTGTTTGGAGGGAAATAACCCCCAAAAGATCAAAACATTTCCTTTCAGCATTTTCAGAGTGAAATGTTTTGATTTTTTTTTCCTCTTCCAAATGACTTTGTTTCAAAGTTTCCCTTAATTTTATTTTGCTAAACATCAAAAAAAAATTCTGTGAAATGGCTGTGGTTGGAAGCAAATGCATTGGCTTGGACACAGCCAAACCTTTTGTGTGACTCCCACCCTCCAAGAATTCCCCCACACTCCTTTTTTCTTATTTATTAGAATTTCCAGGGATTTTTGTTTTCAGGCCAGCTCTAAATCACACATGGTTGTGCTTTCCCTGTCATGAAGGAGTCACAGATCTGCTGCCCTGCTCTAGACAGGGCCAAAAGTGTCCTGGGGGGCTGCAGACCTGCTCTGCCCCCTGAGTCCAGCCCCCCTGCCAGGGTTCAGTGTGGCACTGACTGTGTCCCCACCATGGGGCTCAAAGGGCTGTGACAGATGCCTGGCTGCAGATTTTGGAGCCAGCCTGGCTCTGTTTGCCCCGGGCACCCCCTGGGCAGACCCAGGGCTTGCTGGTGCTCAGGGCAAGCAGAGCTGGGAGGGAGCTGGTCCTGCTGCCCCATCCCTGTGGTGGTGGCAGGGTGGGGACAGCTGCCTGCTCAGCTCAGCACAGCCGGGAGGGGGAGGAGAAGATGCTCCTCTTATGCAACCCACTGAATCACCACCTGAACAGGCACCAGCTCCGGGCCAAGGCGGGTTTGGGCTCCAAGGCCCAGATGGCTGCAGCAGCGAAGAGCTTTCCAGAGTAAGAGGAAATGGGTGTAAATAGCAGACTGTGCAATTAATTTCCCCCACACCAGATTTGTGTCCCAGCAGCAGAGAACAGCCAAAGCCCTCCCTGCAGTCCTGCTGTCTCCCAGCCCCAGGGAGATGCTGCTGGGCCACACGTGCAGGGCATGGACCCAGCTCCTCTCCTGCAAGACCCAGCTCCACCTCCAGAGTCTGGACACCCTGAGTAGGGAGTACCTGGCCACCCAAACCTCCTGCAGCCATGATTTCCCATTAGGGGGAGCAGGGACATCCCAAGGTGTGGGTCACCCACCCAGGGCACGTGGGGCACAAGGTGCCCCAGCAGCTGGGCTCAGGGATGGGCTGGGAGGCACTGGAGCTGAGCAGGGAGGAGCAGCCCCAGGGGAGGGAGAGGTGTTAGGGAGGAATTAGCATCTGGATCTATAAAACACTTGGTCCCAATTATTATAATGCACTGATTAGGGGAACTCAATAGTTCTGCTGGTGGTTAATGGCAGTAATTACCCAGATATGACTACAGTGGCAATATTAATAACTCTGGGCCATTAGTATTGGTGAGCAATGAGCAGAATACACATCCCTGAGCCTCTGGCTCGGTGTTTCTCTCTCCTCCAGCTGTAGCTGGGCTGGGAGAGGCTGGAGCTCGGCTGCAGGGGAAGTAGATCCATGATCTGTCTGACATTTGTCAGATCCAGAAGAATCACAGAATCCTTAAGGTTGGGAAAGACCTCCAAGATCACCAAGTCCAACCATTGATTGAATCCCATCATGCCCACTAATGAAGTGCCACATCTACTCGTTTTCAGAACTCTTCCAGGGATGGTGACTCCACCACTGCCCTGGGCAGCTGTGCCAGTGCCTGACCACTCTTCCAGTGAAGGAATTTTCCTTAATATTCAACCTGAACCTCCCCTGACACAAGTTGGAGTTGTTTCCCCTTGTCCTGTCCCTTGTTCCCTGGGAACAGATCCCGACCCCCTCTGACTCCCCACTGCTGTCAGGGATTGCAGAGAGGGAGAAGGTCCCCTCTGAGCCTCCTTTTCTCCAGGCTGAGCCCCCTCAGCTCCCTCAGCTGCTCCTCATCAGACTTGTGCTCCAGACCCTTCCCAGCTCTGTTCCTTTCCCTGGGCATGCTCCAGCCCCTCAGTGTCTTTTTTGTCATGAAAGGCCCCAAACTGCCCCCAGGATTCAAGGTGTGGCCTCACCAGTGCCCAGCACAGCGTGACTGAAACGACCTGTGTGTACATGGGCATGGCCTCTTGTCCCACAGCCCTGGAAATGTGACTGCTCGGAGCAGAGATGACTTGCTGTGATGGTGCTGCTGCAGCCTGGGGCTCCTGGTCACTCCTGTCCCCTTTCTGCTGTCACACATTGACACTGGCAATCACTGCCTGACCCCACAGGAGTGAGGGCTGAGGGCTGGTGAGCCCGTGGCTGCCTCGTGGAGAGAGAGGGCTGTGATGGACCCACTGCCCAGAGATCATCACAAGGATGATGAATGACCACCCTCGGGCAGAGAGGGTGGGGAAGAATGTCAATGGGAGAGAAGAGAAGGGCAGTGAGTGCTGGATGCTGCTTCACTCAAGAAGAGGCAGGGCTGGTGCAGCCAACACCGGTGCACACACCCACCAGGAATTCTCCAGGTCCCCACTGAAGGTGTGCACAGAGCAGCCCACAGGTGTTGTAGGTGCATGATGCCCACCAGACCGCAAAACCCCCAGGCACTGCCCTTCCTGAGCCCTGGGCTCAGCCAACATGGACCTGAGTCACACCGCGGAGGGCTCAGGGCTCCCACCGACAGACGGTCCTGTGTCACAACACCCTCTCACGGAGCACTTTTCCAAGGGGCTCAGGCGGAGGAAGCAGCTTCTCCACCCCCATCCCAGCCTCCCGCTCGGTCCCCAGCGTCGGGTTACCCGCGCTGGCTCCTCGGCTTCCCCGCTCCCCGCTCCGCCTGCGGCTCCGGCGGCCCCGGCTCTGCCTCCCCCGGGACCGCTCCGACCGCACGGCCCGGCCCCGACTCCGCCGCGCTCTGCGCTTTCGCAGCTATTTCTAAACAAAGAGGGTAATTAATTGCTCCCTCCTTTGCTCTCAGCAGAAGACAACTCCCTCCAGCCTCCCAGAGTTCGGAGATGCTCAGGAGAGCAAGGACGTGCTCCTGGGAGATGCCGAACCTCCGTGCAGGAGGTCAGCTCTGCGTGCAAAGGCCAGGAGGGTTTGGGGATGGAGCCAGCGGGGCCAGCGGGGCCAGCAGGACCAGGCCAGGAGGGTTTGGGGATGGTGGGGCCAGCAGGACCAGGCCAGGAGGGTTTGGGGATGGGGACAGTGGGGACAGCGGGGCCAGCAGGACCAGGCCAGGAGGGTTTGGGAATGGTG
>JAWWLZ010000097.1:81052-102304 GCA_035041345.1 Poliocrania exsul | reverse complement strand
CTGTGAAACTATCTTGAATAAACTCTTGTAAGCCTTCTGATCAAAGCCTTCTGATGCCTGCTGTGCCTGAGCTCTTCGGACCGTCATTCACGGTGCCCCCCTGCTTGGGACTAAGGGGCTACCCCTATAATTGGTGACCCTTATAGAGAGTGATAGAAAAATAAGCATCTCAAATGCATAGATATATGTAAAGGGAAAAGATCAGCTGTACCAACAAGAGATTTGCTATACCAGTGTATTTTAGAGTCCCCTGGTGTCCAAATTTTGCTGGGATGACAGAAAGCAAAACAGCATCATCTACAGCTGGGAGTATGGGAGGATATCTTTAATAAACTTCTTAGAGGGTTGGTATCATGACTTATAGAAAAAATATTCTTGGAATTATTTAATGCAGACTTAGTCATACACATGCCTTATAAAAAGTCAAATTTGGAAATACACACAAATTGTGAAAATAGGGTTATGGTTGTATCTCAAGCTCTCTTTGAGGTCCACTCAGAGCTCATTCTTGCAGGCAGCTTTATTAGTACTGATTGTCATGTGTCTTATTATTGTGTGAGTTTAAAATATGATACAGATGCAAAGAAATTAAAATTTTTGAAATAGTGAATAATGGTTTTGGTCTCTTGATACTGACACATTTATTATCTGTCACTGGACTGGGAATGGTGCCAGTGGAAGTCTAGTTTCATGAGAGAAGTTTGGTTTAATAATCAGCATTCATTTTTATTTGCTTTATGCAGACCAGTTCTTTGTGTTTATGGTTTCATCTTCCTCTACTATATTGAGAAAAATGCTATAAAATAAGCAGAGAAGCACAAATTATTTTTATTTTGCTGTGCAAACATAATTGAAAAGTCATTGGATGTAATCTGCTAGGAACTGGAATTGTGTTAGGACATTGCGTTTTTTCCTTTACATCAAAGTACTGGATTTTGACCCCATTTAATTTTGGGAAACAAAGGTAACTGTCAAAGTAACACTATTGTGGCTGTCATAATAAAAACATCTAGGGCTTTGCAAGCACTCACCAAAACAAAAAAAAATTCCTTTTGGAAGTGACAGCAAAGCTTACTTGGATCCCGTTATGTGTCCAGCCCCTGCTGAACATTCCCTGGACAGGTTCTGAAACCCAATTATTCCAGCAGGACCTTGCTGGACCTTGCCCCATGCAAGTCCATATGGAAGCTCTCCTAGTTGCAAAATTTGAACCTAACACTATGTTGGGATCTGGCTGCTGCTGGGGAGAGAACATCTCCATCAGAAGTGTCTCATATTCAAAGCCTTAAGAAATTGTGGATGAGATCAAAGGAGGGGGGAATTGCCTTTTGAGTGTGTTCTACCTGAAGTTTGTTCATTTTGGAAAGCTGCTCATCAGTACTGATTAAAGAACTATTAATAGTGTTTGAATCTCTAAAATAATTGTGTGTCTTGAATAATTTAGGATAGTGGGATTTATCCAGCAGGATCAGACCCTATACATTGTATGTGGTGCCTATTTATATGGTGCATATTGTGCCAGATAGAGATATAGACAGGATGCCGAGTAATTCTTTGAGGATGTACCATGAGCTGTTTTTACCAACTTGTCTGGAGGAAGATGACTTCACAGGATTACAGCTAGAATGTTCTTTTGTGGGCTGAAAACTAGAAACCCTGTTCTGTCACTTTTTTACACTAATGAGGTTTTTGGGCTTTGCTGTTGCCTGAAGCCACAGCTGGAAAATCTCTTAAAGTTACAAAACATGTGAGTTTTACTGAAAAATGCAAGTTTTTGCTCCCAGTGAATCAGACTTTTGGGGCAGAAGGAGACACTGGACTCCAAGGTACCTTTTAATACAGATGGCTTAGCAACTTCCTTTGGAATCTAATTTTTTTCTGTTTTTTTTTTGTTCCAAAATTGTCATTGTAAAACCTGAAGAAAATAACAGAGGCTTGTTTGGACTACTTTGTCTGAAGAACATTCTAATTTTTGTTCTGCAAATGCAATCCTGAATGAATTCCAAGTATATTCTATCATAGCTCTTTTACATACATTTGTGTGTGTGTGTGTTACAGTGCTGGTTTTTTCTGATCCAGAATATTGTGTTCACAGAAGAAGCTAAAGCCAGTCTTTAATCCCAGCAAGATTGCTGTGAATCAGGAATTTTCACTGCTATGTCATGAGACTGAACAAAGCATCACATACCAGTTCAACACAGAGGCTGTTTCCTGTCTGAATGTACCTGTTGAAGGTACTGTTACCTACCAGACTGCAGTGAATGGAAATTACACATTCCTGTTTAGGTTCCCATGCAAATTCTGGAGCTTTGTGATGGGATCCTCTGTGGGGTGGAGCTGTGAGATAGATTTCCCTGGACCTCAATGTACAGTGATGACCTAAAGAGCAGAAAGACTTCTCAATTTCTAAAAAAAACAATGGAGCAACTTAAAAGAGAGAAATGAAGTTAAGGCAAAACAAATAAAGTCATCATCAACCCCACGTTCCTGTGGTGTGAGTTTCAGCTTTGTGTCAGCATGGGTCAGGCTTCAGTTTGTTTTTTAGGCTTGGTTTCAGGGCTGCCTGGGTTTTGCACCCACTTTCCTGCTGCTCATGCTGTGGTGGTGCCTCCGGACTCCTCTTCCAGTCTGTCATCTGTACAACACCCTATCTTAGCCTGAAGGGTAGAATTTGAAATGTAGGCAACAGTACATAATTGTAAAAAACCTTTGTTCTTATTTTTTTCTCATTAGTTTCCTTTTAGTGTATTTTGTATGACCATCCACACTGGTTTTCAAATCTTTTACTTATACTGAGTCTTCCAGTGCTGTTTGTCCAATTTTCATCTTTCCCTTAAGTTTACTGTGGTAGAGCAGTGGTAGACTGTTAAGAGTAAGGTTCTGTTTTCTGTTCCTTTGAAATGTGAAGGAGTATAAAGTATCACTGGTCTTTCTGGTTTACTTGCATCAGGCTGTTAATTACTTTCTTTATTGCCTTAGAGGTGTGAAACTTATGTGCCTTTTGATCTACAAAAAACATGATCTGAAAGGTCCTCATCGTTTAAAATTCCCTCTGTTCTTCTTGTAGTAATTCCTCATTTGCTCCTAATAATTGCTATGAAAGTCTCTTTTTCTTCTCTCTTTAGTTCTTGAAAAGCTAAGGAATGTTACCTACCTGTTGAAACAAGGTTTACGTTTTAAACTATTCCATCTAATTTGATAGTACAAACCTCCACTGAAAACAGGACTGCAAAATTTTGCATTCATTGACAGGGCAGGGAGTGCAAGCAGCTTTCCAAAACTGTTAATATGTGTTCTGACAGTTGTTCCATTGCCCTTTTCTCCTGTCTGGCTCCACCTGGTCCTTTCCTGGGCAGGAGCCTTTCTTCCAATTTCATGTGCAGTACTGTCATTACATGTGCAAAATATAGGGTTCTCTTCCTTTTGCAAGGCAGCGGAGACAACTCGGTATGAACTTCTGGCTATGCTGAAAACTGACAACAGTTTCAAGTTTTATATTACTTTTGGAGATCAGAATTTGGTTACTGATCATGTGGTTTCATAGAAGTTATAGCTGTGCATCTCTTGAAATTGAACCATGGTATATTTGATTACATTATCAATAATTGTCTTAAGACTTACCTAAGGAACAAATTGGCAGTGGACTATCACATGCAGTAAAACTCTTTGAGGCTGATCTCCTCACAGGGCACCATCACCCATTTTAAATATGTACATTTCTGTGACATTTAAGAGACATCTGAAGTGCCTGGTAGAGTGACGAGAGTTTGCAATGAGACACTGTGAACTCACACTACCAAAGAGGGTTTACTGCAAGTACATGGTCCATTTTCATCTACATAAAACAGAAACAGCACAAATGTTGAACACTTACTCTTATGGACAAAGGACAAATTTCATTCATTTACATGAAAATCTTCTTCAAGAACTTTTCTTCTTCTCGATCACTCAAGATGTGGATAACAGGAAGCTGAGGCAGACCAAGCTAAAATAGCAGCATTTGAGGTAAGTTGTGTTTCATGCCCAATGTATGTTTAGCAAGATGCACAGACAGATAATGAAGCAGCAGGTGTTCTGCCATCCCCTAATGGCTGTCCTGCATGACAAGGGCCCCTGTAGAACAGTGGTCAGCTGAAGCAGGGACGCTCTCAGGTGTGCTGGCATTCAATTTCTGCTTGGAACACTACAAGGATGTTTCAGTTTGACAAGCAAAGGACTAAGCCATTTAGGATCCAATTTTAATCTTGTACTTGCGAAAGAACAGTAATTATGACTGACATCTTTACACTCCAGTGCTAGTAAAATTAATACAAAAAAGGGGGAAAAGCAAAAGCAGCATCAGCTTTTTTCACTAATTGGAAAATAGCCATGGTCTAATTGAAGATCAAACTAGCAGCTCCTCCCACCAGTGCAGAGTTGATGTGCTGACTCGGGGGGAAGAGACCAGGACCTGCTGTGGATGGTTGCTGCATATCCCTACTGCCAGAAATTCTTGGAGGCGGGGCATGACCCCTGCTGGAGTGTGGTAACTCATAAATAACCCTGGCATTTCCAAACTACAAATGAATTAAACATAAAGTAGGTGTTAAATGCAAACATACTGAGTGATATGTATGTACAATTTATTTAAAATACTTTTTACCATACATATAAAAACCCCTCACTATTTATACAGTCTAAGTTCTAGCAACATATACAAATACTGAGCAACTACAATACATGCTGAGGTAAGAACATACATTCTGGGAGAATACCCAAGCCAAACAAGACTGAAATACATTTTATATCCATACGTCTTCACATGTAAGAGAGACCCATGAAATGTACCTTTGCTTTATTGTACACAAGTGAATTCTAGTTTTAAGTGTGTCATGCAATTTACATTTGGAAATCAACGTTTAACACTTTGTAGCATACATTTAAACCCAACTGTTACACACTCAAACTTATCTTCTTAGCCCTCCCCAGCAGGTAACATGTTTGAAGTCTGAAGAAGGGAGCAAAGCTTGGGAACAAATTCTTTCAGTAAAGGGGCTTAAATTCCTAAAAACATCCATTCCTCTAACAGCTAATGCTGCTCAGATAACGAAGCTGCATTATGGTTGCTTAAAAAACAACTCACTGTAGAGAAACTGTTAAATTCTTACACTGGCTTAGTCTACAGCTATCCACAGTTCCACCACACCTGGCCTGCAGTAAAAATTCAATCCGAGTGTGTTACTGACTTGAACACATCCATTTATTTTTATGGTAGATTATTTTTTCTAAGCCTAAATTTCTTAAGTTGGCTGGAGTAAGTACGTACTGTCACATCTTGGTGGAAATTAGTAACTTCCCACCCCTTTCAGATAAAACCAGTTCAGATAATTATAGGGGATGGTTTAATGTGAAGGGATTGTTGGGCAGCTGCGTCATGGTCAGACACAGAATTGCACAGAGACCACGGTTCCCAGGAGAAAGGGAGGCTACTGCAGGAGAAGTGACCAACCACAGATGCTCCCCAGATGGATTTGGACTGACTGGTGGTGGGGGGGCTGCACGCAATCTATGAAAACATAACCGCCTTCTGGGACAGGTATAAATACCCACACACAACTATTAATAAAGTGATTCTTTGCTGCACACAAGCTGTGAAGGGTCTGTGGGACCACTACCACAAATGGCACCCCAAATCGGGACTATAGAAGGGATATCAGCAACCAGGGGTTAGGTCCTGCTGGGATATCTGACCAGTGGTAGCCTGATGACAAACTGATGACAAATGTAAACGATTTTTATTGTGGGAATGGGTTTTTTTAAGTTTTCAGTTTTCAAAGTCTATAACTACATATCCAGAAATGCTCACCAAAGTCTGCCATAAAGGCAGGCTGTGGTTTTGGGAGGTCCTTGGGAGAGATGTGGATATTATTCATGTTCTACCATCTACCTTTCAGTTAACCCAGCTACAGGTTCATAGCCTAGATTTTCAGTTAGCCTCTGCAAATTTCACAGGTCAGTTTTCAGTTCACCTTCCAGCTATTCCGTTTTTACAATTCTTAGCCATTACCCAGCTTCAGCCGACCTCCAACTATTCACCTATTCTCATTTCCCAAACTAGGACTGTCTTTACTGATGGTGCAGGTAAGACATCTACCACTGTCATCATGTGGCAACACAGAAACCATTAGGCTTATGACATGCTTATGACTGTGCTCTGGGTCATTTTCCCTTGGTCAACAGCTCGCCAAACAACCCCATCTCATCCACACATTCACCCTCAAATAAAGGCTTCTAATACACACTACCTCAGTTATACATTCTCGAATAAAGGTTTGACATTTTGCCCCAGTTACACCTAGACCCTCAGATAAAAGTTAAAGAAAACTTAGAGGCCCTGGATTCATCAATGTTAATCATTCATAAAGGTAGCTGGTTTTAATAAAGGGGTTTACAAATGGATTCTGAGTTAAACAACTATTCACAACAAGGTTGTTTTGCAGTTCTAGTCCCAGTTTGTATTGCTCTGTTCACGGGGTGCAGTACCGTTTCTCTTTTGTTATTATTCAATAAAGATGAGGGATATGGAGGGGATGGTTTAATGTGAAGGGATTGTCAGGCAGCTACATCATGGTCAGAGACAGAAGGACTGCACGAAGGATACATTTCCCAGAAGCAAGTGAGGTTACTGCAGAAGAAGTGACCAACCACACACATTCCCCTGACAGATTTGGACTGATTGGGTGGGGGGGGGCCTGCGTGCAATATATGAAAATGTAACCACCTCCCGGGAGGGGTATAAATACCCACGTGCAATTGTTAATAAAGTGATTCTTTGCTGCACACAACCCGCGAAGGGTTCGTGCAACCACTACCACAGGTAATTTCAAAGTCAGTTACTGCTGATAGGCAAGAACACTTACCTACTTAAGCAAAACTACAAAGACTGCGGACTAGCTTTGACAGGCAGAAAAAGTTGCAATAACATCAAAGTACAATTACAGGCAGGAATTTGTTTTTCACAAATGGGTCTTATACAACAGTCTTATACCCTTACTCACATTCACATTTAGGCTTCAACACCCAACTCAAAAAAATAATTAAAAAAATCATTCTCAATGAATGATCAAAAATTGTAGAATTAGGCTTCAAGGTAGCACAGAGTAGGTTCAACATTCTTGTTGGTGACATGGACAGTGGGACTGAAGTGCACCCTCAGCAACTTTGCTATGTGGTGCAATCAACATGCTGGAGGGCAAGGATGCCATCCAGAGGGACCCTGGCAGGCTTGAGGTGGGACCTCATGAATTTCAACAAAGCAATGTCCTAAGATGGACTGGGGCAATGCCAGGCACACATACAGGTTGAGCAGAGCAGTGATTTGGAGCAGCCCTGAGGACGACTTGGGGGTGGTGGCTGATGAAAAACTCCACATGATCCATCAATGTGCACTCACAGCCCAGAAAGCCAAACACATTCTGGGCTGCATCAAAAGAAGCATAGCCAGTAGGACGAGGGAGGTGATTCTCCCTCTCTACTCTGCTTCTTGAGAGATCCCTCCCAGAATACTGTGTCCAGCTCCAGTGCCCCCAAACATAAGGTGGACATGCAACTGTTGGAGCAAGTCCAGAGGCATCCAAAAGTTCATCACAGGACAGGAGCACCTCCCCTGCAAAGACAGGCTGAGAAATTTGGGGCTGTTCAGTATGGAGAAGAGAAAGCTGTGTGGCCCTACAGTGAAGCTGAAGAGGAACTCTTTGGCACAAACTGAAGTGACAGGACAAGGGAGAATGGGAACAAAGTGAAAGATAGGTAATTTAGGTTAGATATACAACAGAAATTCTTTACTGTGAGAGTGGTCAGTCTCTGGAACAGGTTGCCCAAAGAAGTTGTGGAAGGCCACTCCCTGGAAGTGTTCAATGCCAAGTTGGATGGGGCTTTGGGAGATACTCATGGCAGGAGGGTTAGAATGAAATGATCTTTAAGGTCCTGTCCAACCCAGGCCATTCTGTGATTCTATGTAATAACATATTTTAGATGTTGGAACAGGCCACAAGTAATTTTTGTTTACAGAGTTTATATACAGCCCCTCTGCAACCAAACTTTCGAGTGGGAAGTGAGGATATTAAGGTATTAAGGCATGGTGGCAGCCCCCTTGAACAGTATTTTAGTTTCAATTTAACATTCTCCATCTTATTTAAGGACCTGGGCAGTAAACAAGACTTTGAATTACATAAAAAAACCAAACAGTAACCACTGAAGTCCATAAAACTGGGTTACTGTGTAGGTTGGGGAGGTCTCACATGTATTAATTAATTCAGCATTCTCCCAACAGTCTTGCTAGAATAAAAATAAAGCATTTTCATTGTTTGGTTGGGGTTTTTTTTTCTTACTATCTAGGTAAGAAAGCTGTGCTTGTTTTTCTAACAAGATAAAAAATGGCAAATATGGCATTCAAACCATTTTCATTTTGCAATTACCTATCTAAAAACTAGTCTACATTTCCCCAGTAGAAGACTGACTGCGATGTTTTCATAGTAGAGAACACTGGAACATTCAAAGGATGCAAATTCCATTAAATACTTCTGAAATGGACACTCTTTGGAACAGTACTCTTTGGAACTGTACTGGTTCTTTTGCAGAGGTTTTGGAATCTGTTTTATACTTTTAATAAGAACAATCTTAAGAAAAGCCCTAAGGCTAAAGTTTGTCACTTGTGCTAAAACGTACCATATGTGCTAAATGCATGTCTAACACAAACTGTGCACCATTACAATATTTCTGTGCTTCCTTAAGCACTCACAAAAGTATATACAGATCTTTCTTCATATAAGCTCACACTTGAACACACAACAATAGATACTCTAGGGGAGGGCAGCACAGGGCCTTCCTGAATTTGGTCACCTCCAACACCTGGATGCTTCTGGCATGCTGATTTTCAGGGAAGTCTGACTTGGAGGCAGACACTATTCAGAGTAGCCTTCATTTGGTGGGGAAAAATGAAAAAGCAGTTACCATGTAGTTTGCTTGTGTGAATTTGTGTCTCCTGGACTCCTGGGAAGGAACAAGACTGAGTGGCTTAAGGAGATGAGGCAGAAAGAGCCTGTACAGACAGCAGCTTCTAGTTTTAGAAAGCTAACCAAAAAGGAAGGAATCTTCTGAGAACACACAGCTGATGATTCCTAATCCTGTGAACAAAAAGCTGAAATACTGTAATTTAGAAACAAAACTATCTTACTTCATGACGTAAATCGAAACTTTGCCATCAGTCCTGAGGGTGGTTTGTAAAGTCCAAAATTGTGCAGACATGTGATAAGGAAAAAGGAATTTTAGAAGCTGCAGTGCTTACATATACATCTTAGAAAGTTAGAAGCTTTGGGTTTTGGGATGGGTTTTTTTCCCCCCTAGAAATAGTACCATAAGGAAGAAAGGACTGTGTTTCGTACTTTGAACTGCTCCTCCCCATTTATCATTCACATCTATCAATTACTGAAGCTGATAGTAAAGAGTTCTTCTCTCCTGTCTGACAGACAACTGTACAGTAGTAATAAAAAAGTCCACGGTTTTGCAGGAGACAAGCTGTTAATTGCACATACAGCTTTTAGGAAAGGCAGAATTACTGTTTTCCCAGACCTCCAATACCACATCTTTTGGTTCAACATTGTATGATTTAAGACTAACAATATCAAAACAATGAAATTTAAAAAAGGAAATTGTCAGCTTTATGGAATTGGCTTTTAAAAACAAGCCATCATTCTATCTTACTCATGAGCTGAGCTCATCCTTACTCCCAGTGGAAAGGGCCAGGCTCTGTGGTACCTGGTACACCAGTTCATCAGCACTGCCCGGCCCCGCCTGCCCCTTTGGTATATCATACAGTGCCTGTGCTGATGAGGCACTGTCTGTCCTAGATAACAGTTTACTGCAAGTTCCAACCAGTGGAGGAGCTTGATTCCCTGCAGCTTTGAAGGTGGAAATGGAAGGAACACCGAGAGGTGTGCTGGGATGGCTGGACATGTCCATGATTATTGGAGTTGCGTACTCTGGTCCAGTTATAGGCAGTGGTTCGGCGTAGGCATGGTAAACTTCTTGTATGGGTGAATTGTAAGGGTCCAAATCAGCATAACTCGCTTCTTTTCCTTCCTCTGGTTTAAAGGTTGATCTCTGATGAAGTGTGCCAACAATTCCCCCTACCAGGGGCTGAGCATATTCTGTGTGGCAAGCCCCAACAAAACACACTTAATGGAATGTTTTTTACAGTGCCATCACATTAAATACAATCTGTTAACAGTCTAATAGAGATTATTATTATCCTAGACCAAACCAGTGGTCCATCTCTGTCCCCCAGTGCCAATAGCTTTGGAAAAGGATTCCTTTCCACCCAATAGTTAAAGCCATTGGGATAGATACAACATCCCCATTTCTCAGGTTTGTACTTTCCTGGTGAGCTGAAACTTCCCATGCTACAAATATGCCTTAAAAACAAAGCTTATTGAAATGTTCTTCCCTGCAAAATTAGATTTAAATGAAATTATCCTCCATGGCTTTGCATAAAAATGGTCCTTGGGGTGGAGGTTTTGTTCTTTTACGGGGGGAAGCCTGCATGTGATCAGCTGAGATGTTTTAGCTCAACAGGTAATCCAAGTTACAAAAGCTGGAGGTGAGAATCCTGGCTAGCTGGGTAAAAACAGACAAGCAGGCAAAAAAGAGAAAAGCAATTCTGCCTGCAGTGAAGCTATAATTCTGCACACCTGCCTTACTCTGCCATCAGCTGTAAGCACAGAGCCAAAGGAACTGTCAGTCATCTTCCCCTCTCATGCTTGGGACACCAGGAAAAGGGCATGTGCCATTACAATAACTCCTCCTTTTCTCCCTTTCTGTATCATAAGGACAATGCAATGACATTATTTCCAGTGCATGGAAATATAAGCAATTCTTCAACCCTTTATGGGGTTTAAGAACAAGTACAAGTTACTGCATTGACTTAGGCAAGTGTCTCTCTACAGCACATCAAGTCAATACATACTCAGAGACCTGAAAATGCCTCCATTTTATGGAATGTGCTTACCCACAGAACTATCCATTTCTCCTCTGTTCCCCCCAAAAAACAGGAAATAACTAAATGTAGCCAAACTTCTGACATTTTTTAGCATATCATATATGTATTACATGGCCCACAAAACCAGTGAAATGTACCTGCAGACTCTGTTTGCAACATTGTTGGGACTTCTCTTGGCCTTAGGTGACTAATTTCACTGCTGCTGTAGCGTACAGGAGTTTCTTCATGTTCTGCTGATTTGGTCGGGAGAAACTGCTTCATTCCCTTCCACCATCCTTCACATGGATTGAAAAAGAAAACAAACAAACCACCCAAGACTGTACATATACTGTGTTTTAAGCTAATTACAGAATTTTTTCACCACAGCTTATATTTTGTAGTAGTAGGCAAATAACTCAATTTATTTGCATGTCCCCAAGGTTACAAGTTACTTTAATATTTCCTGGCAGACTGGAGAGGCAGAGGTGACAACCTGACTCTCACCCAGACAACCTGCCTGAATGCTCCCCCTCAGAACAGCTGCAGAACTGCTGCAGCCCACTGACTCTATCCCTGAATGGCCATCAGCAGCAGTTCCAAGGCTACTTACCACATTAATCAGCTCATATAACACAACACAGAAAACACTGTCAGCCACGATTTTACACAATCTCAGTTATAATTAAAAGCACATTTAATTAATGTGGTTCCTGGTTGTTAATGTCATGGTTCCAACTCACATTGTTGAAAAAGGTTCATCAGTGAATATTTGCAAAAACGTGAATATAGAGGGTTTTAACTTCAGTGGAAATGAAAAGGAGTGACTGTGGCCATTCTTGAGAGAAAGTAGGGAGGGTTGGCTGTTGTTGGGCTTTCCCCCATTCCTTCCCCTGGTAGCCAGAGCCATTCTACATTTGCTGCCTGTTACATATTTCATTCCAGCTGGTGCTAAGAAACCATCTTGTAAGCCCAAGAAGCAGGAGATTCAAAACCACAGAATATTTAACAAAATCTGAGGTAGCCTGAGGGAGGAGACAGAGATTCCACAGAGAAGTGCAGCAACATTATTTTGATGCAGCATTTTGACACATTTCCTTTTAAAACAGACCTGCACACTGAACTCTTAAAATTAAGCAAAAAAGAAAAAAAACCTGTCATGTTCATCACTGACCTTTAAATACAGGATATTTTATTCTAAGACAACAGAGCTGTGATCTATCAGAAACAGACATGCAATAAATAAAAATATGGCCAGTAAAAGGTTTCTTGTCTAAAACTTAAAACTGCCAGTGAGCAAACAAACCATATGGCAGTTTTCAACACAGGGACAAAGAAGGGAAGCACAGTCATACAACAGTACAAACCCAACTGCTGCATCTGCCCTTTGCCCTGTGGCACAAGCAATTTCAAGATAATTTAAAGGGATTCTTGGTGCCATTTTTTGATCTTAAGTTTGTGAGGCACAAGACAGTAGGATGGAAAATACACCTAAAAGGGGCTCAGACACTCTCACATGCTTACTAGGGCAATGAAAACAGATAAAACTTTTGACAGACCTTATACATTAAAATAAAAAGTTCTTTCCCCGGACAAAAAAAGTACCGAATAGATAATTATCAAATGTATAAAGACATTCCTTATAAATTATTTTTTCCCTCTTGCTGTGTAATTACTAGGTTCTGTACTTTGTTCACTAAAAAAAACTGAAGCTGTCAGCCCTAACAGAAGAATGACATTTTCTATTTCTGATTAAAAAAAATCAGATGAAGAAACAGTTAAGTTTGTCCACAAAAGAAATTCAGTGTTCACTATGCCTCCATCAATTAGCATTAGAGAGGCCTGTGCCAGTAGAAACTGTCTGCAACCTGAAATAGGCATCAAACAAAAAATGCCAAGTTGATTTCATAAACCCATTTTGTTACCTGCACGATCCCAGTAAGGTAGATCATATGTGCCCTCAGTTTTTTTCTTGCTGTGAAAAAAAAGAAAAAGGAGGTATTTTAGCTAGTCTGCTTATCAAAAGATGCATTAATTAATGCAGGGCAACTATCAGCTTGGCTGTAACTGGTTCTCAAATTTAATGTATAAGCACCTGGCTTGCCATCACCAGTCTACTGCTACCAGAGAAACCAGTTTTTAGTAAAAGTATTTCTAATGAAAGCAGTTACAAAACATTGTTTTTGCTGTCCTTACTATTCGAGTGAATGTTTTCTCAGAGAGAATACAATTCCTTCCCCAAGTGCAGACCACAGAGTTCCCCCAGTGATACATGCAGCATCTCATTCCCACACACCAGGCTGACATTCATTTAAAGCACTTCCATTCATCTGTTCATTTACCGGTTTCTCCAATGCCACGCACAAACTAAGATAAGAATCAGAGTAGTGAAGACCATCACCAGCACTGGAACCAGAACTGCTGCCAATGCCACATCTGAAAACCATTAAATTAAGTGGTGTCAGACAGAAGAGCTTCTCATAAATCATGTAAATTACTTGGGTAAAGCACACAGTTCCCACATGTAGTGTCTATCACACCAGATTCCCCCAGCTAAGTTACCCTGCTGGATGGTCCCACAGTGTAAATTTCAATTAACATCTGGCTCCTCTACATGCATGCACAGCTGGTGTTTTTGCAAGGTTTTTCATCAAAATCAACCAGTTTGTTTTAATATAAGGTTTTTCTCTTAGAATCATGTATTTTATTATTTACATGGAAAATTGATTGGTGCAACCACTGAAGTTTGAACCTCCCTTAAAAATTAAGTACCACAGTACCGTAATAATTAATCATAAGCAGCTTGTGCTTGTCTGTGTATAACATGAGACTATCCTGTCCCTGCAATCCAAAGGATACTTCAGCAGTGCCCCAGTCTGCAGTGCCCTTGCTCCTTTTTCTGAGCATTGTTTTTTGATAAAAAAATGATTATGCCAGATGATGTTTTTCAACTTCCACATCAACAAGTCTGAACCATAAAGGAATTGGTATGTCAAAGTGTTTTGTTCTAAGAAATTATAAAATCCAATAACTAAGCAGTTACACCTGATTAATTCAGAAGAAAAGTTCATTTTGCAATTTTTCCTTTTGACAGAATTTGTTCAGTGATTAAAAGCTGAACTCAGTTTGACCAAGTTTTGGAAGACAGAACTATTACATATACATATATATACGTAACACATATCATATATACATATAAGTCACATCTCTGACTTGAAAGATTGGTTTTGTTTCCGCATGCAGTATGCAACTGTGCATCAGTGTATGTGTAATTAATAACCGGTAAATATTAAAAAAGTATTGATAATTTCCTATATTTTAAGCACTAAGAAAATTTAAATTTGGAAAGCACATTTAATATGCCAAAGCACTATAAGGAGTTCCCAAACACTTCTGCTGCTTAACTGTGGATACCTTTGGTTACACTTGGAGTCACTGTAGTGTTTTTTATTTCAGGTGTGAAAGTTGTTTTATCTGTCTGCAATGAAGTCTTCACTGAATTAATGAAGTCATCAATGAAGTCAGCATTCTTCTCATCATTCCTGTTCTGAGGTGGTGGTGGTGGTGGTGGTGGCAAGGTGATTTTAGGTGCACGACCTCAGAAGAAAAGGATTTGTAAGAATTGAAGCGTTAGTTTTCCATGTCTCCTTTGCAGGAGAAGACAGCTGGAACAGTTTGCTATAAAGCTTTGGTTCACATTATGTAATAAGGAAAACTCTCCATGAATCAGTAACATGGGAAGCAACTAACTGGTGTCTTTTGACACACTTTATTTTCCAAATTACCTTGTGTACATCTAAAATTCAGTATTTTCCAGGTAAGTGTAATAACTTCTGGAGAAATTCAGAAGGATTATGCAGCCAAAAAGTACTTTTTTTCCCACTGAAAACATACCTACAATGTAACATTTAACCTTAGTAATTTCACTTGTAACCTTAATAATTTTACTGCTTGTCTTGCACAGTTGAAAGGTTTCAGTTGCCTTACCTATACTAAACTGACATCCTAGCAGTTCTACTTTCATTGCAATTTTCTGGTGCCATTTCAAGGGGTTAATCCTAAAAAAACGTGCAATAATAGGTGGAATAAAATTATTGCGAACTTCCTGGTACAATTCAGTATTGCCTTGAAATATCTGGGGGGAAAAAAAAGAGAGAGAGAAAAAAACATTTTTATCATACAAATGAAATAGCAACTAAGTAGCTATAACCAATTTTGGTGTTTTATTTAGGAAAAATACACAGTGCAGGATCCTCACAATTCACCCCAGAACAGTGCTGCTGCCTGCACATCCCCACTCACATATATAACTAAATAAACCAAATACATAACATATATGTACATATATATATAAAACTAAATTACATATATAACTAAAACCAAAAAAGGAGTGTGTGTGTACATGTATGCATGCAGCTACCTAGTTCAGAATAAAGGCACCATGTAATATCCTACCGATGCTCCCCTGGCAGTGCCTGCTGTTTAAGATATCTCACATGTTTACAGCACTGAATAACTGTAACTCGGTCCTCTTTGGTATTTTGAACTTACTCTTCAAATATAGCAAGGAGATGTGAGCCCATGCAAGCATGAATCAAGTTAGTGTCTTCACACAGTCTAATAGTTAAGCACAGCCTGCCTGTGTGGGGCTGCCATTTATCAGAAAGCACTAGGAGGCACAGTCAGGGATGTAACCACACTGTCCTCTTGTGGCTGCTGTCTACAAGTGCTGAACCAAAAAGCAAAGTAAAGGATTTGGGTTCAGAATGTGAAAGCTCTCCTCAGTCTCATACTGAGCCATGGGGCTCTGGAAGAGAAGGGCACAGACTCTGCATGAAGGATGAGCTCAAGCTCGTCCTTCACTGCCCTTCCTTGCACACAGAGAACTCTCAAAATGTGACAGTACAGAACAAATCTGGTTGATATTTAAAACCAAGGAGAGATAAGTCAGTCACTGCATGATGCAGTATAAACACACTGACACACTCTCAGCCAACTGGGGGGTTTTGCACCCATGGAATTGCTTAAAACAATAGAGCAGCTTGGCCCAGTACTCCAACCCTCCCTCTCCTTTAAGAGAACTGTTTGGCACCATATCTTCAGGTAGGAAGTGAGCTGTCTCTATGTTACTGCACGGCAGCTGGGCTGTGGCTCTGCACATGCTGCTCTGTGGTGATGCTGCTGGAACACAGGGCACCACAGACGTGACAGCAAATTAATTTGTTGTTCTTAAAGCACTGATACAGATACTGCAAATCACACTGGAAATAATGCAGAACAGAATTTTGGCACTTGCCTGACAAAACAACTATTGCAGGATGCTATCTGCTCACTCACCACCTGGCAAACAGTAAAGCCCCCTGCCATTCTTAAGGACTAGCACTGCACTGTGTAACAGCTGATGTGTCTGCACAGAACGGAGCAGGCAAGAGCTTTTAGTGCATTTCTGATCAATGCAAACCACTCTTGTTTCAACCTTGAAACACAAGATTTTTGTATTGCACTGCTGTGTTTAAGTTTTTGTAACAAAATTACTAGAATATCCCTACAGGCTTGAAATAAAACAATTACTCCAGGAAAATAGCCATTCAAAGGACAAAAAAACCCCTTCTGTGACCCCAGGGACCCTCAAGGGTCTCACTCCTCAACTCCCTGATGTAGATAATGTGTCTGCACTCTCAAAGGATACCCAAGCCCCAGTACTACTACTCACATGTAAGCATTTTGCTTTATCCCTACATAGTCATTGTCTGTCTTCAGGTTTGAAACAACTGGCTGATCAAATAGACATGAGTCAATTTAGTTAGCATGGAAAAATAAATCACTTGGTAATTTAAATGCAGTATTCATGTTTGAGTACACTGTAGCGTAAAGTTTCTACATCTTAAATTAATAACCAGCATTTTCATTTTTGTGTATCCAAGGAACAGCAACAGACTACCTGCTATCCCATTCATGACACTAAAAATCCAAGCAGGCAAACTCAAGGTATTTGTATTCGCCTTGAGAGTGCAGTCTCTGTTCTTCCCTGCAGAGCAGGTGGACACGTACATGATTCTCAGTGATCCTTGTTCTGCTCTGAATTTAAGCTTATTGTTCTTAAATATGCTTAGTAGCAATGAATGAAGACATTAAATGTGGGAGTAAGTTTATAGTGTTAGTTTGGAATTAAATGGATAATACAAAGTAGTTGCAGTCTGTGTGTCCACAGAAGACTGTTTCAATTTACAGCCACTTTTCCCCTAAACAAGGGCAATTTTTTCACTTTTTTTTTTTTAAGGTGACAGACTCGTAGCTGTAGATCTCACCAAAGAACTACTTGTTTTGGTAATGATGCAAATCAGGTGACTTCTTGAGGGGATTTGCCCAGCCGAAATTGCTGTACTGTCCTTGCTTGTGCTGTGCCTGCCAGTGCCCGCTACTAAAAGAAGGTACAAGCTACATCTGGCTACCCAAGCAACACATGCAGAAGTTACAGGTTAAGGGACACACATGTCCAACACTGAAAGTTATGCCTCACATCAGGTTTCTGAGGGTGAACATGTAACAGCAAAGGCAAAGAGAATCAGTAACAACTGAATCAAGAAAGATTAACCCTAAAGCAGTTCTTTACTCCTCTCTTATTAGCCAAGATTTTGGCATCCAGTGTTATGAGAGTAACTTAACTTTACCTGCAGCTCTTTAATTTTTGTTACTCTAATTTTTGCACCAAAAAAATTTGGTCTGAGTTCAATACAGTGCAAATTTTTTGATGGGAAATCACTTTCATATTCCATTTATTATCAAACTCTCTCCATTTCCCTCTGAGCTGTCAACAAAAATTTCCAACACTGCAACTCTGATTTGTCATCTTCCCCAATTCAAGCATTTTTCAAGCATTTTACTCTTTTTTTTCATATATGAAAAGTTTAGGAAAAGTTTTTCTTGAGTACTGCCAGATCTCTAGAAGCTATTTGCAAAGACAACTACAGGAAAGCCTTGGAAAAGCTTCTAGTCTCCTGAAAAACGCTAGGAATTTCAGACAGCTTTCAAACAAATGGGAAATAGCACCTCCCAGTCAGTCTGGTGTGCCATTATGGAATGCTCACTCAAAAGGAGAAGTTCACAAGCACAGGCATCCAAAAGCAAAGCTCTATCACAGAATACAGAATCTGCTCAGCTGGAATCAAATGAGGTGATGGTGAGCAGAGGGCAAATCTGTTATTTTGAACCATACTGAACCATTTCTTCTGTCACTTAACCATAGCTGGCACTTCTGAGGTACAGACCGTCCTTCATGCACTGTCCCTAATGACAAAAGAGTGCAAAGAATGATGTGTTGCCTCTAATTTCAAGCTCCACAATTTGTTTCATTTCATGAACACGTAGGAGGAACAATATCCTCAAATTACAAGGCAACACCTGCAAAGGTTTTCTAAGCCAATTATCACACTAACCCTGAAGCCTAAACCCAGACCTCTCACTAGCTGAGATTTTATTTTATGGCCAGAAGAGGGCAATCCAAACTAGCAAAATATGCTGGATTTTTAATTTTTTTTTCATTTTTTCTTGAGTATTTAATACCAACAGTCACATTAGTTCACACGTAGGTTCAAGGAAATGGACCAGGCCCAACAGTAAATTCCCCTCCTTTCTTTCAGGAAAGTTCTAAAAACTCTTAATTAAACAAACTTTAACCTCTCACTTCATCAACAGGATGCTACCTCCTACCTTGAAACATTCTTAACACAATAAACAGAAGAAAACCAAGTACAACTAAAGAGCAATCATTCTTAAAACCTGTTTCTAAAAAGTTACTGGTTACAGTTACATGTATATAATACTATAGATCTATAGAAGTAAGGTCAATTATATCCAAGGATTTTAAGAAAAAGAAGATTGTTGTTCCAGTCAGTTTACCAAGAATCCTCTCACTTGAGAAAATCTGATCTGAACCCCTGGAAAAACTATGTAGGACCTGAATCTTCTCATTTTTATTGTCTGTTAAATACTGCAAAATAAACAGAGGGCAAGTAAGATTATCTTGCCACTAAGGTTAGATACTTTATCTGTGGCAAAGCATTTGCAATCTGAACACACAATTTAATTTTTTAAGAAAACTCTCCTCTGTAAGGGCTGTTCTCTTATGTAAGAAACTTTACAGTATTTGGTAAAAAAGTAAGATAGACAGAAACATTATAAAAGATGAAAATCTATACAACCTCTAACACTTATTCTGTAACCAGAAGAGGATAAGAAGGTAAATCTTAATTTTGAAACATACAATCTATTTTGAAAGACATATGATTATTGTTGAAGTGACATAATACCAAACAGCCTACCATTGGTAAAGGAAGTTTCTTGTATAGAATATTCCCACTCCAAAAAGTAATAAAAATAATATCTAAATTTCAGAACAGTTCAAATCCTTACATATTTCCATATTGTCATATTTTGTTCTGTATATACACTGTTTATAATTCAAAACAAGACTGAAAAGGAAAGTTATTTAATGTTTTCTCACCGTACCAATATTACTTGTATTTAGAGTTGTGAAATGTCCACAGACCATACCTAGAAAGCATGGGGTATTTTTACCTTATCTTTATCCATCCCAGGTTCTCTGTACACTGTCCACTTCTGCCCATCATCACTGTATAAAATTCTGTAGGCTGAGACATAATAGTAGTACTCTGCTAAAGTTGATCCAGTAGTTATAATGCCTGTGGAAATGAAGGTGCACACTTAAGACAAAAAAAACTGGTACCAGTTTGTAAAAATGAATATATCTGCTTTTGAAACCAGAGTTAGAGAGCTGGGAGTCTCCACTGGTCCAGGTAATTTCAAGAAAGTTTATCCAAGGTGCCAGGATCTGAAACTTCTACAGTGACTGAAACTTAATCATTTTACTTACTTTTGTATTTTAATTTTCATTACATAACCTTGATAAGCACTTTTTTTCCCCATTTCTTGACGGAAACACCCCATTCATCTGACCACAGCCCACTCCTGTCTCCAGCTGCTGAGAGAGCACTGCTCTTCCCTGCTCTTGTCCTGCCAATCTAGAAGCACCACTGAAAGAATTACAGCTTCCTACAGCTGATGCTTCACTTTAGTACAAGCTTATTAGCACAGGAATTAGAGGAGTCATACAACTTCCAAATTGCCCCCAGGGAGGTAATAACAAAGGCCTCTGGTAAACCCAAGCTGTTTAATGACAGGAAGCCAAGCTGCTGAGAGCAGGGTGTGCAGCTGAGGTTACAGAGCCCAACTCTTGCATTTGGGAGAGACAAACCCAGACTAAGCAAAGGAGAGAGTTTCACAATAGCCTTAAAGCCCAGGACTGCATGAAGCACTCTGCCTAAAATCAATTTATTTTTTATTTAAGTCAGATGACAAACATGCCCTTTATCAACAGGTAATCACCTCTGAAGAATTAAATCAAACTCCAAAACACTGACATCAGCACCTAAGATAAAATGGCTGCATTGCCACCTCAGATTAAACCCAAAAAGTCAAAGCCTCAGTGCTTCACTTGGAATGAGCAACACTGCAATCAATGGGAATCAGTAACCAGCAGCAAGCCCCCTCACAGAATGTGAGGCAAACCATCCCCAGCAGGCTGGGGAACAGCACCTCCAGCTGCTTCTCCAAATAAACAGCTACTAAAATCACCATTCTGTGAAGGAGCAGAGCCAGGTTAACCCAGGGCTGGGATCAGCCTGCAGTCTGGCCCCTTTGCTGAGGGAAGGCACCGACTGCTGAGGGGCCACAATCCCCAACTCTCAGCCCAAGTTCCATGTGAGGCAAGGAGGTGACAGGGAGGCTGCCAGGTGGTTTACTCTGTCTGCTGCTTGTCTCACATTGCACTGCAACTGCTCCTGTCTCTGCTGTTGGATTCACTGTGGCCCTGACGGGCAGTAAGGAGCACGTACAAATGTTAGTCACTACATCCGCATCAGAGATATCAGTGGACTGAGGTGACTGGATTTTGATTTGCACCTCCATGGAGACAATTAGCAGGAAAAGGGAAGCATCAAGGATCCCATAAAACCACAGGAAACACCTCAACAAATTCTGATGAAAGAGTTGTCTTCTACTATGAAACTACAACTCTCCAGCTCCAGGCTCCTCCAAATTTGCTGTAATGGTAATTAAGTGTCACTTGGACTTTATCTAAGACCCAGTGTTGTAGTTTGGAATTATTATGTAAATTCTCTCCCCTGCCATTAACTGTCCTCGCCAGTGGTTAACAAAGAAAG
>JAWWLZ010000097.1:65917-80952 GCA_035041345.1 Poliocrania exsul | reverse complement strand
AAACTTTTTGAATGCTGCTGAAAAGCCACATCAGATTCACTTACCTGTTATTTTCTTTTCTTTATTCAAGTCAATCTGCAACCACTGATGTTCATCACTGATAAGAGCAGCCCAAGGAGGACCAATCCTTTTTAGTCTGGCATTTTCAGGTTTCCAAATGTTTACTTGTCCTGTTTGGTTTGGCCACTCAAGAATAGATGATGCCGTGATCTGGGAATCAGGAATTGCCCCAGATTCCATTCCCAGTGTCCCATAACAACCTGGACAACAGAAAAGATGAAGACTGAAAATGAAAACTGATGTTACGCTGCATGGATTTTAAGATTTTACATACAAATATTAAAGGGCCATCTAAATTTATTCCACAACAACACTATCAACAAAACACACTGTCTTCTCTTTTCTAACAGTGACGCTGAAACCCAACTTTGTAGTCATGAGATTGACACAATTTATGCCTGCTCCAAGAGCAATGTGGATATTCTCTCAGTCACCACTCAGAACACTAGATGAGAAGCTTGGGGGAACTGCCATGGTTGAAAAGTACATATGGTTGATGCAAGAATGGGGAACAGGCTACTCATCATTTGTTTGTTTTTTGTGTCTATATAACTTCTTGTTTTTTTCAACTCATCTCAGGATCACAATTTAATTTGAACAAAACACCAAAGCATGTAGGAAGCCATGTTACAATCTTAGCCTTGAGCTCAAACATAACCCTGAAATTAGTTACATTTTTTCAGTTACCATTCTTACTGTAAATTTCTTCCCATCTTCTATTCTGCTGATGGCTAAAAAACATCTAAATTCAGGGCTAAATTTCCTTGTGGCTAGTTGATATCCATTTGCTGTTTGCTAAAATCTTGTTCTGTATTGCCAACAGTTTTCCCCTCTCAGTGCTCCCCAGAGACAGCAGCAGAGAGCAATCTTTGCCTTCAGGCAGGCAGGCTGAACAACCCAGCCTTGTTTGCCTTCTCCCATGAGCAACCCCTCTCTCTGGGCACTCTTCCTTCAAGGGAAGTGCAGGTGGCAGAGCCCATGTGTGATTGGATCCCAGGGAAGGCCTTGCCCATGTCCTGTTAGATGGCATTAATAGTTTATTGCCTCTACTGGACATACTTCACCTGCCAAGCACAGGTTCATGTAGCACTTTACTAACAGAATCCTTTCCCTCATCTCTCATTTCCACCTAACATGCTGCCAGTTTGAAGCAGAAATGCTTCAGTCTGTATGTACCTAACATTCCACCTTGTGGTCTGTGATTCTTCTGTTCATTTCTATCCCTCAGGCCCCAAAGTCAGCCAGGTCTTCCTGTACAAATAATTTCATCTTCCTCTACACTGACCACACGCCTGGCATTACTAACACACTCCTCTATTTCATGTCAAGTCATGAAACCAACTACTACAGAAGAAACACAGTAGGACCTTCAGTACAGTTTGATAAACCTCATTTGTGCATACTACAAGTTTTCTTTTTCCTTCAGCAAGCTCCTAGGCCATCCAACTACAGCCATTTTAATCCAGACCTGCATCTCATTTCTAGCTTATTCAGTCATTTCTCACGTGTCACTGAAATCCAGAAAATCTAGATCAGCATTTGTCCTATCTCTTAATATTTCCAGGCCATTTAATTACTTTCATACACACTATCAGATCACATTTTGAAAGACAAAAAAAACCCTCAGCAAACTGCACCAAGAATGCTGTGTTTAATATCCTTCATGCATAAGGACACCAGACATGCAATTCCTTCTTTCAGCTCTTGCAGAGGTCTGGGAGAGGAATTATTTCACTATTATGTGCATTATACTTTCTAACGTTTGTTTGTTTACATTTCCATCTCCAAACACTCCTGCCCGTTAGATTCCTGTCTTTATATCCCTGTTCAGCATCCCTTTTATTTATATATTAGAAAAAGTATTTGTTTACTTTTGAGGAGTATGCACATAATTTCACCCCCCCTTTTTTAAACTATATCCTTACGAAAAGCAGATGTGGTGGTTTTATGCTATTTATATTGTTATTAAAACAGTTAAAGATGCAAAGGAAAGGCCACTGTCTTCACACTACTTCCAAATTTACTCAAAGGTGGAATTTAAAGTGACTTAGAGAAAAACTAACTTCCATTTAGAAAACTACAACTCATTTAATCGAAAAACGGATAAGACAAAGTAAAAGCACACAAAGCAGTAAAGCTTCAAAAAGGGGCAACACTTGTCACACCAATCATCAACCTGTCACACATGGACAAAGCAAAACTTAACAGCTGAGAAGGGACACATCTTAGACATAGAGCAAGGCCCCAGATGTCCTTCCAGAGCAAGAGAAACAGCAATTTCTCACACAGCATTCAGCTGCAAGGAAAGGGGAGGGGAAAAAAAAGTAAAAAGGGGTGGAGAAAGGTGAGGAATCATTTTGAGATTTCTTCTAGCTTTCTTAACAGATAATCAGGAAAGTGTAAGGAGTAAACCTGGAAAAAACCTAGAATGTACAGTTGTTATAATATAAGCATCCAGCATTCCTTTAGCAGTGTGTTTAATGTATGACAGTCAAGTTACTCAGACCACAACAGAGGAACGTAACCTGAAAGAATCTCTTTCTGCAGATAAGCAAGGCTTACCTATAAATGTAGTGGTGATTGATCATCATATTGAGATAGTGTAACAATTCAAAAATATACATTACTGAGCAATGCAATAAAAAGTCTCACAAACCAGAACAAAAATTAAGAAATAGAATACCTGCACACTTTTTTCTACTCATAAAGTTTTTGTTGAAGTATTAACATGTAATACATGTGATAACACTTACCGCTGGTCTTAAAGGTGAAGAGACTTGTAGACAAAGGTCCCCTGCAGAGAACAAAAGAAGATGTTTTGTAGTACTCAGGTAAACTGCAACAAACTGTCTTCAACTTATTTCTCTTGTCTGACTGATTGCCACTGAGACCTATGCACATATGCCTAAACACTCAATGATTACAATAAAACTTTCTGTCACCAAGTTGCAACACTTTCAGTACAAACACCTTTTCAACTGAAATCTAGTCCAGAGATACTGAGTTAAAGGCTTTCAAACGAGCATACAGGCAAAATGCACGACTTCAGTAAAATTCTTCCCTTCCATATTAGGTAAATCATAATAACAAGAATCAATCTCCTCTGGTTGCTTTCGTTCCTGGGACTTCTGAGATACAACCACAAGCTACGCTCTTTTCCCTGTGTCAGAGACTGAGACCATTAATAATTTATGCATTCTAAGAGACTTTGCAGGCTTTTGACTTTTGCATTATACCCCTGATGGGCAGTTGGGGCCCATCCCTCTAAACGTGTCAAGCCCTGAAGAGGCAAGAAGAGCCGTTACCTTGCCCTCCACATGAACCCTTCGCCCATCATGAAAGGCGGGAAGAATATTGGGGGTTCATAGCCCGGCTGGTGACACTACTTCATGGAAAACAACTCCCTGCCTCAAGGGAGGTGCAGAAGGCATGCTGAGGGTATATATATGGACTGGTGACTTTGGGGTTTTGGGGTTCTGTTCCTGGCCCCCACCACCTCCAGATGGAGACTAGGGCCTGCAGGACTGCTGAGATGCAACGCTGGATATCCCTGGGCAGTGAATATGTGAACCTTTTCATTCTCATCTATTCTCATCTTTTCTTTTTCCTTGCTGTCCTCGACTCTTCTTCTGTCTTTCTCCCTCCTAAACGGAATTGTTCTTTTCCCTTGCTGTCCTGGACTCTTCTACTGTCTGTCTTCCCCCTATGCATCTTTTCCCCCCTGCCACACTAAGGTTATTTTCTATGTCACATTATACGGAATTGTTAAAATAAACACTGATTATCTAGTGTCATTTCACTTTAATCCACCCCAAGGGAATTATTGATAACAACCTAGGTTATCCCTGTCCCCTTTCCCAGGAGCAGGTTGTAACATCTTGCAATTAAAAAGCTGCCGTTAAATTATTTTTTTTCTATGGACCATTAGGAATTTATAGTCAAGAAAGTAAAAAATCCTTGAAGAGTCTGGAAAATTAATCTTTATAGTCTAGAGGTTAAAAATGTCTGGTAAACAATTACACAGTAGCAAAAGTGCACTTTGAGAACCTTGGAGAAGAGAACTTGTCCAGGGAACACGTAGATTCACAGGCTGAAATTAATCCCATAGCAAGACACTACCAAGATCTAAGGTGCCAAAGATAAGGAAAAGATAGCAAATACACTTACACTTTTGAGGTGACATTGTTAGCCAAGGAGCCTTCATAATACGGAATGCCCTTGCTGATGACAACGTTAATTTGGCCACCCTGAGTATTTGACACAACGCCTGCGTGAACACCAGCCATACAGAGTGACGACGACTTGAAGAGGGGGGAAAGAAAAATTTAATACTACAAAACAAATAAATTAAATACCACACCATATATTGTAATTGCTACAGTCTCCAGTTACAGTCTTTGTTACTATTGCATTGAGATACCGTTCTTATTTAACTGTTAGCTCTGTTATTTAGAAAGAATTCGTCTTCAGTTTATTACAAAACTTTCAAAAACACAAAAAGAAGATCCTATATTTCCCTGTGTCCTAGCCCAGATGTATTTGAAATTTAATTCTTTATAATTAAATAACCTCAAACCAACACCAAGGTGAATCAGTCTGAAAAAGTCAGACAGTCAGACCTTCAGCCTACAATAAATTCTGTTAGACAACAGAAGTTGAAGATGTAAATACATTGAAAACCTTTCAATACAAAGCACATTGAAAGTAAGTTTGTTTATTTTCTCACAATTAAGGAATGATGCACTGCAGGTTTTGCAGCTTTTTTGCCAAGGGGTTGTATTTTTTATTTTAACTCATGGTTAAACATGGTTTAACAATCCAGTACTCTGATCCATATAACCCACAGTAATACATGGATACAACTCATTTTAAAAGAAGTCAGTTACCTGCATTGTACAGGTCAGTGGAGATCAGTTATACAAAGTGTTTTTGCAGGACATCATGTTCTTGCCTTCTCTCCCTGGATGACTGGATCTACTAGGAAATGTCACAGTGACACCTCCCTGCTGGCAGGCTGGCTGTGCCACAGTGAGCAGGACTCATCACACCAAGCCCTTCAGGCACTGCACAGAGTTAGCACAGAAAGATGTCTCTGTCTCCCACACCAAAACCAGCCAAGCTGGGAAGCAAATCTTTCCAGTCCAAAGGGGCTTGACCAAGAAATATCTTAGTGCACAGGAGAAGAGAGAGTCCAGCTCCAAAAAGAGCTTAGCAGCAGTGGCTTTGCACGTGTCCACTACATGCACCAAGGTTTCTGGAGGATTACTGGCTACACACAGTGCAACAGGCACAGACAGAGTTGTTCTCAGGCATCCCTGCAATGTGTAGCATAGGGGTATGCACAGACACATTGCAATTCTGCAGCCCCTCATATCCATAAAGACCGGGATCAAAACAGCTCCCCTTTCCAGTGAAAGAAAGAACATGGAATTCTGCAGCAGATGCAGCTCTGTCTGTGCTCACCAGAAGATGTCAGCAATGAGAGCTCCAAGCTCCCAAGGACTGTCCACATCGAGGTGACAGGGAAAACAATTAAGATTTAGGATATTGTTGAAAGCAACAAGCAGTTGCTGCACATTTGAAAGGGATGCATGAGAAACCTCTACCTGAAACTTGGCCTAAAGTGCTGGACAAGTTGGATTCTTTCCATATAGCTTGACTTCTGGGAAATTCTCTGCCTTTTTACTCAGTGCAGTAAAGTATACAAAAAGAAAAGTCGCAGGGCATTTATTTCCTGAAGTTTCCTTTTTTCTGCATCGAAAACAATTTTTCCAAACTTTTGGCAAAAAACCTCCCAACAAGCAGGACTCTTATAGATGCTGCAAATATGTTAGGCAGAGGATCAACTTCATCTTGCTACCAGCTACAAAAATTACCTTGCAGCCACTTAGTGAGGACTCACTGTGGACCAGAACATATAACACAGTTACCCTGTGGTGACATTTTTACATGTGGGTGACTGTTTAATCACATAGCCTAGGATTTATAGACATTTGAGAAAAGAAAATCAGACAGGCACACTTTAAGTTTGTATTTAATTCTAAAATACTTGACTGCTAAAATTTTTGAATTGTCTTTCCTCTGTGCTAGATCTAATGGCTTAGTAACAGAGTATTTTAATAGAAACAGAGACACTAATTTTTACTAGATTGCTAGCAAAATTATAATCACTTAAAAAGAAACAAAGGAAACATCCTCTAATCCATATGGCAAGTTTGTTAATTCAGCTGCAAAATCTTACATTAGAAAAACATAATATACTTTTTTGTAGTGTTATAAGTAAATAGTGCATTATTAAAGATTTTAATTTCCAATTTATAGAACTACTAATGTTACAGTATTGACTTTGTTTTGCAAATTATTTTGTAGCTACTGAGCATAAACAGTATTTCATCTCTGAAGTTGAAATAAAAAATAAGATAACCACTGAGACCCTGTTGAGAGCAGCATTCAAGTGCCAAAAACAAGAGGACAACATTAACTGGTTCGTTCTTTATAAGTCTGAATTTCCCAAATTGAAAAAGCCAACAAAAACAAAACAGGAAGTAGAAAACAGTATTTTCATTGATCCACCCTTCCCTGCAGGCCTTACAAAAACGTTTGAGACTCTAATACACTATTTCACTTCTTGGAGATGGCAACATCTGAAGCACCTGTCATTTAGCAGCACTGCCATAACCTGAATATCATGTTATTCGCTTTTAGGAGGTACAAATTCCAGCATCCAGGAAGCAGAACTAATGAGAACAACTATTGCTGACTTGTAGCATACACTTTGTGTTTTACAAAAATTCACATGAGCCCATGCTATTTTTACTTACATCTCGGTATCCATGGGGAATAGTACCTGAAATGTCAGCAAAAGGAATCACACATCCAGCTGGACAATACTTACTGGAAGAGAAAAAAACTAAGTCAAGAGATGCATGCATGTAGAATTCCTTTAATGTCATAAAATAGTCACTATGTTTTTAATCTAAAATCCACTGTAATCCATGTATAACTAGTTAAGGATACATCCTAATTGAAGACCAATCAAATCAGATCAAAAAATCCTCACAAGTACACAAAAGGAGAGCAGACATTTGAAAAAGTTTAAAAAAGTCTCAGCTGAAAGTACAGTTCCCATCTTAATATGATAAATTAATAAAGCCAGCATTTTATAACATAAATACTGCATGGCTCCTGTAAATTGAAAATCATGTAAGTGCCAATATTAATTAATTTTATTTTATAAATCAGAGACCTATATATCTATTTGGTGTGCATCTTTAAATAATACATTTGGAAAAAACAGCTTTTGGCAATGCTTTTATCATAGAAGTGTGACCAAATTACCACTAACTCACGAAAAGCAAGAGGCAAGACACCTGCACCTCTGGGGCAAGCCAGTGTTCATGTTCTAGGGCCATGTCATACTGCACAAAATTACTACAACATCTTCAAGATTTACAAGTGAACTGGGGTAAACTTATTAACATTTTCCCCACAGTTCATCAACACTGAAGCATCATTACAGGTTCCATGAAAACAGCAGGATTCAGAGACTTTGGCACATGTTGAGTAAGGCCAGGAACCTATAAACAGAGCCCTGCTTTGGAAGTGGGAAAATGAATGAGAAACACAAAGGATGCACTTTGAAATGTTTTATGATGCCAGGGCTTAAGTTCTCCAAAGAGTAAGCTTAAGTACTTCACAACACTCTGCAGCTTTAAACACTGTCCTTGCTTTAGATGGAAATGGAAAGTAGAAAACAGGGAAATAACGTTTTCCCCATCAGAAGGTCCAGCATTCTATGTCTCCACAGAACCTCATTAATGCACACCAAACAGTGAAATGGGTTTGTAATTTTTAGCACATTTCATCATTTAGCGCTCCTTAGGTAACTGTAATAGAAATTTCAGTATTTAAGTGTATACCTGCTGTAATAGGTTTATAAAAGCAACATTCTATGGGAATTAGATACAGTTTCTATGGATTAGTGCAAATTAACGAGGTTCTACTGTATACTGCATGTAAATAACAAAAGTGGAAGAGAGAGAGGGAGGAAGGAGGAGTGCAAATGTTAAAATTCTTCAGCTCTAACCCTAATTGTTTGTTTCTCAAGCTCTCTGGATGGCCAATTATCAAGCTGCAGTCAGATAAAAGTAACAGCAAAGAAGACACATTGCAATTACTTTATGAAAGAGATTGGAGGGAAACAGGTAAAAATCAGTCTTACTTGAATTCTGGTTCGGAAAAGTGACTTGCATTGTCTAAACAGGTAATTAAGTCTGGAAAGAAAAAATGTTAGGTCAAGAGGATAATAAAGACAGTAAGTTTGAGTATGCTTTTTAAAGGGCATGAAAATACACATTTGAGCCTCTGAGGCTTCACCGAAAGTCTCAGAATGAAAAAACTCACATTCTTACTAAATTTTCTTGCAACATTTTGTATTACAGTAGAACCTTGCTAATTTGTCTGAGTAACTGGCAAATCTACTGAGAAGGTGACATGAGACATACTACAAGAATTTATTTTATGTACAGTTTAATTTGAATTTATAGCTATACTTCAGAGAACCCAAGATAATTGGACACACAAACATATGCTCTTGTCACAAAATTAAATTAATAACCTCACTAAAGAGGCCCTTTTCTCAGCATTTAACAGTTAGTGCTGAACTCAGGCACTACAAGGAATATTAGAGTGCCATGTTATTGGCATCCATGATAGAAATGTCAAATTTCATGTTTGTGTCTGCTGTGTATCTGCACAAAAAGTCCCAAATGCAGAGAGAAAAGCATCAAAACCTCCATAAAATTAAAAACTAAAACTCTTTATCTTTTTAGAATTACTTCCTGACAGGGTTTTCTCAAGCCTTATGCCTTCTGGAGCAGTTGCTCATGATCCTTGATTTCCTAGTGGACTATGCAGGTCACTCACCTTTACATTGAGTGGAAGGAGATGCAAAACAAATACAGCAATCTCTTTCAAGGCTTAGAGTAACCAAAAACATGGCAAAACCCCAAAAATGGCAAAAAGACTAAAAAGTAGTCAGCAATTATGTAATTAAAGACCTAAGGGAGTCTACAATACTGCTCCTGAAATTAAATTTTCCATGAGGTTATTCTATATAAAATACAGTTTGATAAGAAAACTTGTTGGTTATCTGCCACCTTGACTACTTAGCTGAAAAAACACATTTCATCCTTAATCTGAAGCAGTTCTTTCATTCATATCAGACAAGTGGCATTATTCCTCTGCTGTTCAAGGTAAGCTCTGATACCATTTCTTTAAAACTACAGTAACCTGTAAGTAACTGGCAGCCCGATTTCCTATACAGAATATCAGGAAGAGTGTACTAAATTTTACAAGTTAATTTGAGGGAATGTGGGAATAAATAACTTAGTTCTGTGTTTTTATTAGACAACTCTAATTTTGCCAGCAAAGAAAAATTACCAAATAACTACAAATACCTGATTTGTCGGTGGTTGAATAAGCTGCAAGAAATCCACGTCCAGAAGCGTGAATTCCACTCATGAACTGTACTGTGATCTCATTACCCTTCGAAGTAATTAAACCATCCATTTGAAAGCCAAACCCACAATATTTCCCTATGGAGAGAAGAGGGAAAACAAAGACTGACCTAAACCAACACAGCATCTTATTTCATTTGCAGCATCTTCTTTCACTTGCAGTAAGCTCACATTACTTCTGGCATATATGCAAAAACAATCCATGTGCGTGACACTGAGTAACGTCGTCAGTGTCTGTTTGATGGCAGACTGTGAGTATTGCATTTATTTTGTCACTGTCACCATGTGAGTCTCTCACACCCTTAACACTTGCAGATAAATGCGACCTTATCCCATTCCCCTCCAGCCATACATAACCTTCACAGTCACTACTTCAAAGAACAGGAGAGATCTGACAAGGAAAAGGATAAAGTTAGAGCAATGAGAACCATTTACAGAAGCCAATGAGAAAATAGCCTTCCTCTTTCCTCAGTTGCTGGGTCACTTCTTCCTTGTCAACTCTTCCATGGTTTCTGTCAACTACTTTTCTTAGTTTTGGATAACAGCAGGCATGATTCCCTACATTTCAGCAGTTACACAGAACCATATGTGAGCACTGTTATATAAACTGTTAATTGGTTCACATTCTGTTTTGCTGCACCTAAAAAACGTAACAGAGGTTCTGGGTCTGGGTACTTCTCTTGCCATACAAAGCAAACAAATACAACACAATTTAAATTGAGATGCTGAAATCCACAGATACTGACAATATTTGCCTTGTGAACTTCTAGTATTGCTACCAAATCACATTACTGGATCAATCACTGATAAAAAGACTCAAGTCAATACGGAATTCTTCAGCCCTACTAATTTAAAAATTTAATAAAGATACTGATCAGTTCATTAACATGTTAAGAAAAAAATAATGTTCTGTTCTATAGGGTACCTTGATCATTCAATATTGTAAAAATCATCTATTTAAGATCCTGCAGTGGATAATCAAAGTGGATAATTACCAGCAGTAGATGTCACTGCATATGTTCCAGCTTATCATTCCATTTGCTTCCCTCATAATGTTATCATATTCTAAAATATATAAAAAAAAGGCAAGCCTCCTTTCTCAACTAAAGGCAAATCACAGTACTAGAAGGAGTAGAGTAACACTGTCCTGCAGGAATAGTTCTCAACAAATAAAATACAAACCAAATACAATGTATGTCAATTTCCTATAAAAAGTGAACTGCGCTCTCAAACATTAACAAAATAATTTTTAAAAGTTGCAAAAGTCAAAATCATAATTCCTGTGTTCAGAGCTTTCTAAATGTGTATTATTCATGTATTTTTTAACAAAGAAAGGGTATTTTCTGAGAAAAAACAGCAAATCGATTTTACAATATTTAAATACAATTTGTGTTGTTATACAAATATAATAACCTTATCTCAACTCACTATTTAAACAGGTAATGAGGAAGAATTACAAAAAACTTTCCTTTTACCAAGGCTCCACATCAATCATGTGTTTTGCTCTAAGTCACATTTCAATGATTAATTGTACTCATTATGATGGACTGCATCATTTTTCCAACTACCACCTTTTTTTAAGTTTTGTTTTCAGCCACTGGATCTTGTTACATGACTGATCAGCATTAAGATTCCTCCCAGTCAGACTGTCCTCAAAACATGCCCCTATTTCAGGCAAGTACACAGTGCAAGACATCTAAATGTAGCTTGGATACACCATCCCGTGCTGCCTTCACCATAGATTTGTCTTTGACAAACTGTAGACTGAGGCACCGCATCATTCATGGCAATACAGAGGTTTGAGACTATAAAGTGTTTTTCTAACTCTTCCCTGGCCTCTTGCCAGATGTTTAGCAATATTTTTAAAATCAGGCACAAGAAACGGACAGAATATGACTGCAGTGATGTCTCTGTCAACTGTATGAGCAGAAGATGTAATATTACTGTTTTGTCTGTACTTATGCATTGGAGGATCCCAATGTTTTTGTACAGCAACATCACAGCAGGAGAGGGAATTCCTGTGTCTCAAGTACATCTGACTGCAGATGCACAGGGATTGGACTGTAATGAAATCTAATAAAAAACACCTCTAAATCTCACTTACACTAGAGATAAACTTAACACCAAGTATTTGAATCTTCATTTGATTTCTTGATAAATATACAAGAGGCTTGGAATAAGCACTAGCTCTTAAAAGCTTCATCAGAAACCTTCTCTGTTTATTAATGAACGAACCCACTAACAATGTATTTTTAATCTAATCAGACAATTTTTAAGTCATTTGGGGTTAAAATAGGCCTGATTGTATTTAAGACTTTATATAATACAAGTATTTTAATGTTAGACCACATCAGGAATCTTGAATAGAAAAACTTAGGATAAATCCAGATTTCTTCCAAGGAAATTCAGGTCTCTGTTTAATCTCTTCAGTGTCTGTTGCTTCAAACATGAACATTCAAGAACTTGCATCATCTGCATCTGCCACTGTTAACAGCACTGTTTGTTCTATGATTGAACTTATTAAGAGCAGAACAACACACACAGTTGTTCAACATAATGTGCTATTACCCCAGCTGGGAACAGCTCAAAGTCAAGAGAAACAAATGAAGTAGAAAATTTACTCGAAGCCATTAAGTCACTTGTAAAAGTGAGTAATAGACTTATCAGAACTTGACGTTCCTTGCCATTTAAGGTATTCAGTGTTTCCTATTTTAGACCAAGTCTGGCTCAACAGCTCCAAGCACATACTTATTTTCACACACACTTACATAGGTAACAGTTGGAAAGAGGGTTAACAAAGCTAACACTCCACAAGTCTCTTTAAAAAACCCTCAGTTTACTGGGATCACCATTTTCAGTTGCAAAAAAACCAGTCTTGGTGAGGTGAATCTCTCTTTCTCTCTCTCCAAATAAAGTTTTAGAACAGAAAATAAGATTAATCTACATAATTGATTTTTAGTTTTATGCAAAGTAACCATAAGGGTCTTACCACCCCACATATACCTTGACACAGACAATAACATCACATTGCTATCTGAAAAAAACCAAAACAAACCACTGCCTTCTAGTCATGAAATTCAATTTGTTTTCCTGAAGAGAGCAAAAATCAAAGTAAGAACATTATCAGAAGATGGAGGATATTTGAACTACATGTCTTTTAAAGCCTGACATCCTTTAATAGCAACAAGATGAACAGCTCGAATCAGAGTGAATCAATACAAACAAAAAAGACATTTTGGGTAAAATGTATAATAACTAGTATTTTTTTTTAATGAAGATCCTTACAGTTTTACAGTTTTCTCTCCACTGCTTACAAGAACTTTGCAAGCAACTGGGAAACGTCTGAGAAAAAACCCCTGCATTACAGTGGAGTTTCCTTTGAGAATCTCAAGAATCAAAGATTATTATAGGATTTATGTTACATTTAGCATTTAGTTGTTAAAAAGTAATAAAAGTACGAACAGTATATCCAAGTTTTATACAAGACAATAGTTCTCAAATACCAATAATAAAAGTTCTTACCTATCTCTGTCCTGTTGGGGCCAATTCCATTGTGAACTCTTAAGTAACTGGAATGACAAGAATCTGAGTCATCAATATCAAAATCACCAAATCTGAGCTGAACTCGCTGCCCAGGCTTTACCCGGATTTCCCATTCACAAACTGTGCTATTGGGAGAGGTCTGTGGGTAGTTTATGGAAGCAAGAGTTCCACTTTCAGGGCCCAGAACAGTGTGTCCACATCCATCACCTACAAAAGAAGAAAAAGAAATCAGCTCACATGTTCACCTTCAAAGCTTCACTCTTGATTTAATCATAATAATCATGAAAACTCCAAGGTAAGTCACATACAGAAACAGCAATTATGGCAACTAATCCTGCCCTATGTTTATCTCCTCATCACAGATGACCAGAGAGCTGCTACAATTTCCTCAATGAGATGAAAATTCATACATAATGGCTTAAGAAATTGCATAGACAGTACAGAAAGTGTCCCTGCTGTTTCATGTTCCCATTACACGCCAGCACAGAGGGAAACAGGTTCTGAAAAGGAAGGAGAACTCTGCCAATAAAACACGAGCACATCAGTTTTACTGTGGTTACTGTATTCACAACACAATGGGAAAGAAGTGGAAAGCCAATGAAGAGCAAACAGTACTGAACACAGCCCCAACCATTACCAAACCACTGCTACGTTGTTTTCTATTGCACCACAATTTTAATGCTGCAATTCATTCACATTTAGAGAACACACTAAAGTTTTTAGGATTTGTACAACAAATTCAATTATAACTCCAACCTGGAGCCCTCACATTTGAGTATTAATTTTAACCAGCAATAACAATACAAAAGAAAACTTGTTTAACAAGTGGAAAAAACAGCACCAATTGTATATTCACAGCATCAAATTATAAAGAGCAAACTAATAAATCTAATTACTCAACAGCTAGACATGAATTTCCCCTAGTGTGTGGAACAAAAAGTGTAAGAATTTATGTGTTTGTTTGGAAATAAGAATGTTCTTCAAGTAACACTCAAAAGGATCTACATGATTTGTATTGACAGAAATCGGTTTTGACAGCTTAAAGTGTCAGGCTTAAAGTGTTTCATACTACACAAAATGTGCAGTTCCTCTACAAAACATGAAAAGCTAAGCTAAGCTTTAGGGACAAAGACTGTACATATACTTAAGAATTTTAACTAAATCTCAGAATTCTTGAATGTATTTTATGCAAGACTGAATAGAAAAGTCAGTGTAATGCACTGAAGTGATGGGGGAAAAACCCCTGTGATTAACTTAATTAACTGATTAATCTGCTTGCAAATTAGTTCCCACTCCAATATTTGTCTTTAAGCCAAGACGCAAACACACTTAATTTCTCCTAACAAAAACTGTTTTTTTTATAATCTGAGCATATTGAAAGAGAGCTGCATATTCTAAAATTAAAGTGCTGCTGACATACACAGATTCACACACAGATGCAGATGCCAACTGCAGCAATTTTTCTTGCTAGCAGTCTGGAATCAAAAATATGAATCTTCGGAAAAGTTAACTGGAATTTCTGTCCCAGTAAAATCAAAATTTCTATTTTTAAAGCTGTTGTTCAGTCATGTTTTCATGAATGCAATTTTGTTTAAAACCCTTTGTTCTATCCCATGACAAATATTATTTGCATTTGGGTGACACTGATAAACTACTTTTCTAAATTATTCTAAATTACTGTTCTTTGAATATGAGACACAATTGTCCAATGTTACAAAGAGGTAACTTAAACTGCATGTTTTTTGTATCATTGCAATTCTGGTTTCTTTCCAAAGTCAGGTTATAAATCTAAGTAAAGTGAAAGCTTTATCATTCAAAACCTGTATGGCCCTGGTTTATTAGCTAGCAAACATTTAAATGTCAGATTCCTTATCAGTCACAACACGCTTAACAGACAAGAAAACTTGATTCCCT
>JAWWLZ010000097.1:37415-49608 GCA_035041345.1 Poliocrania exsul | reverse complement strand
GCTTCCTGCCGCCCCCTCGGCCCCGCAGCGGCGGCGCCTCCGCCCCGGACCGCACCGGAGGGGCCCGAGCCGGGCCCGCAGCCGCGCCCGCCCCGCCAGGGGAGCCCCGGAATTCCCGCGTCTGCCGCCTCCGTCCTCCTTTACCAGCTGGCTGAGGATATTGCGCTTTTCCCCCCGCCTCAAAGTAGAGATTAAGTGAGGCAGAATTGCTGGGAAAAAAAAAAACCGAACAAAACTCCTTGGAAACGCGAATATCGGTGTTTTTAATGGGAGAGGATGCTCTGGTGCTGGGTCTCCACACACCAATGCACATTCAGCTTGGCTGCGAGGTCCTGACCCGCTGCAGTTGTGGTCCTTGTCCTCTGGCTGCTGAACTCATCCCTTGTGCAGGCAGAGCCTGCCTTAGCAGTCTGAATTCACCCGTGGGCAATAGACACTTGAAAAAAATAGGTAACTTTCAAGTCTTACGATCACCAGAAGAAGGCAAAATAGCAAATTTACATGGACTTACAGTAACCGTACTGAATTAGGTCCTGTAGGTTGTCAAGCACATTTGGGAGGGGGAAAAAAGCACCCTAAGTACTGGTAGGATCAAAGATCCCCTTTGTAACACCACCATCATCGTGCAACAGAGCACCTTGTTGCATGTTTTTCAGTGGTACATGAAAAGAATGCAGTTTTCAGATGCTGATGAAATGGTGCCATGTCTTTGCTTCCACAGCTGCAGTCACAGCCCAGATTCCTCCCAGCAGGGTCGGAGGGTGGAAGAGGAAGGGTGGGAGCCACACCTACACAGACACCATTTGTCAGTTCTTTCACCTTCACGATTGAAGCCTACTCAGCTGTCCACTGACCTCACTATCTCTGACCACAAAGCAGAAGAGACTTTGGACTCCACAGGTTCCAAAGATCAACCTCTCATCCAGTACATGCCTCATAGTCCATCCTTTCTGCTGTGGAAGGGCAAGTCAACCCCTGGTGGCATCCAAATACAGCAGTTCCACTGTAAAAAGTGTCTTAAGGAAGAAATCATTCTCCACTTCTCCCAAACAGCTCTATGAAACTCATACTGCTTTCCTGGCCAGGGTAGTCCAGTGCGGGCACTCCACCAAAATGTCAGGAAAACCATCTCAGGAGTCAGTCTTAGCCAAGCCACAGAGCTGCTTGGAGAACTATTTAGATTATGTTTACTAATTGTTTTAAAGTTACTGTTCCTTGTTAAGAGGCTGAAAACTGGTCTATGTCCAAGTCTATGCTTAGACTTGGTTGTCTGATATTTGTGCCGTAGCAAAGAGGTGGCTTCTTATATATTTAGGGAATGACAAAAGTAAGGATTTCAGAACATTTCCTATTTTCCTCCTTTTAAAACCTTTTTTTGTGACACAGGAAGAGACTCCAATGAAAGCAAAGTCAATGGAAAGATACCACAGATGAGGCTGTTTTATGTCAGCTTCTAAGATGTAATAGTCAACAAGACACTGTGCAACATATAAGGGAAGATGAATCGAAAATAATTTATATATGTTCCTTCGTCTTCCATTCACCAAACACAGAAGTTCATGCTGTAGGTCATGTGAAGGGATTATATCACTACAATAACATCCTTTCTATACTACAGAGAGCACATTCCTAAGATCACTAATCATTAGTGGTATTTGTTGTGTACTGGAAAGAATCACTTCTTGAATAATTTGTGGCTTAGTAGTGCCATGCATTAACAGGAACAGCTGAGCATCCTACACATAAGTCAGTCTGTGATGGACCTGATAGAGTTTTCCTGCTGTGTTATGCTCTTTTGTGATGGTGTTTTGTTCACTTGATTTGACTATTCTAAATGTTTTGATTTGTTCATGTAGAAAAGGAGTCACTGACTCTGTGAGATTTCTAATGGGATGTGAAAACTTGCAGAATTCCTAAGAGCAGCAAAAGGCCAAATTTGCTTAGTCTATCTTGGAAGTTTGTCCCAAAGCCACATTCCCTGACCACAAATGGTTTTTATGGAGCCCTAGGTTGCATATTTTGCAAAGGGAACACCATTGTGATGAGAAGCAGTGACAAACTATTAGAGATTATACACCCTAAAAGCCTTAAAGATTCATAGAATCTACCGAGCCAAAAGAGTTAGCAATGCAACTGCTTAGAAGGCTTGTCCTAATACATGGTTTTCATGCAATAAAACAATTTGAAGAATTAGATAAATCCAGATGGTCACTCTAGCTTTCAGAACCTCCCTTCACAGAAGATTTCAGTACAAAATGAGTTTAGGTACATCAGCTGCAGAGTACTGCTCATTTGGTCTATGAGCATTCCCAGGCATCTCCTCTGGGGGAAACAGAGGGAAACAGAACTGTGTAATAAAGACTCCATTTTAGTTTGTGACTTAGAACGGTGCCTGTCATCAAATCAAAACAGATACAGAACTGAAATGCTGTGGGAAGCAAATACAAATATCATAACATATGATACCAATCTCATAAGGCAAGTTGCCAACACATATTAAGAAATCAGCACAAATACTGTTTTCACGATAATAAGACAGAAGACCAAATCAGCTTCTTACTGCTGATAGGAAAATATTTAGCCAACTAAGCATTTCTGTAATGTTTCCTTCCCATTGTGAGTAACTTCTAGAGGTAACTAAAACTATTATCTCCATCTGGTTCTCTCATTTTCCCTTGAGAAGCTTCTAAGCATTGGGCTTCTTTCCCACTGTAGCTCTCTCTCTAGCTTTTACATTCTTTCATTGCATTTCAAAAGCTGAATTCAGCTGAAGGGCGGGGCTGCTATTCATGGGGAGCTCCACAAGAGCAATCCCAAGGTCTTATATCTGGGAAGGAATAGCCCCATGCAACACTACAGGCTGGGAGCTGTTTGGAAGCAACTCTGCACAAAAAGACCTGGATGTCCTAGTGGGCAATCTGAATATGTCAGCAATGTGCCCCTGCAGCAAAGGCAGCCAACACTTTCTTGAGCTGTATTAACAAGAGGGTCAGGGAAGTATCTTTCATAAGACTTCATCTGAGTACTCTGACCACTTTTGGGCTCCCTCCAGTACAAGAACAATATTGACAAATGAGACAGAATCAATTAAAAGGCCTTCAAAACAGCTGAGGGCTGGAGAGATTATGCACATGAAGAGGCTGAGAAAGCTTGATATCTTGGACAAGAGAATGCTAAAAGCAGACCTTGTTGCTGTTTACAACTTCCTGACTGCAGGACAGGACTGGAAAATGGAACTAGCCTCTTCTCAGAGGTGCACAATGGTGGCACAAGAGCCAACAGACACAAATTGCAACATGGTAAATTCCATATTGGAGATAAAAGGGAAAAATTATCATGAGGGTAGTCAAACACCAGACTAGGTTGCTCAAAGAAGTTGTAGAATCTCCATATGTGGAGATGTTCAGGATTCCCCTGGTTGTGTCCCTGTCAACTTGATCTGATTTGGCCTGTTTGAGGAAGGAGTTGAACTAGATAAGCCCTAAAGGTCCCTTCCAACCTGAATTATTACTATATGATTCTAAGACACTAGGGAGCATACTGTGGAGGAAAGTTCTGTAATTCCAGGTTATGTTCTAAATGAGCAAAACGATTTTCAACGTTCCAGTTTCTGTAGTTACTTATCTGTGTTCTCTAATTCAAATAAGAACTTACTTTGAAATGGTTGATTCTTCTGAACTTGAAGAAAAGGAATAATGTGTTTAAAGGAGACAGATTATTGACTTCCTTCATGATAGTAACACATTAGATCTTTTCTAGCAGCTCCATCTTCTTACCTCTTGAATAGAAAGTGTCACACATGCTCTAGATTTTTTCTGTGACACAATTCAAAGGCCCACCCAGCCAGCTAATACAAGTACTGTATGTGTATCTAAGGGGCATATGGCTCCTTTCTGATGTCAGTAGACACCTGAAGGTTATTACTAGCATTGTTCCTACATATTCACTTGTGAGCTAGTCCAGATTCTACATTCAGGCTCACAGTTTCTCTCTGCTATTCACTGAATTATTAGATAATTTTACCTCATTTTCCAGAAAACAAATTTCACTGCTTATGTTGAGATTCCAGTCAAAAGAATCTGTCTGTTAGCTATCTGCTTAATGAACATATTCTTAGAGTTGTGTAGATTACAACTACAGTGGCAATATAGTCAAATTTGGCTGATAAATTTAGAGGTCTTAACACCAGAAAAACAAGAGCCAAATGCCTCGCTATGGGACCTTAAGTTTTTGGAAATGCTTTCCAAGAAGTCCAGTATATGTAGGTTAGGTCTTGCAATCTGCTCAGATATCATACTTAGGTATGCACATAATTTTAAGCTTATAATACTCAAACCTAAACTAACTGCAGAATTTTCTTGAGCCAAAATGTTTTCTAGCACTAACATGGAATTTAATATGCATAAAGTTCATTCCAGACTGAGGGACCTGAGTAAGATCTTCTGCTCTATTTTAGTTTCTCCTAGTGTTCTTGTGATGCTGCGTTGGTTTAAACACTCCTGGACTCAGAGAACTATCCAGCAGATACATTGAAAATGCAAACATCTTCACTAAGGTACAAGGATGTCTTGGTGCCACTCTGAAAGGGTCATTTAACATAAAAGAAAATAGTTAACTTCTATGGGAAGGTAACGATTTTATCCAAGAGCGGATAGATCCAGTGTCCTGCCCATGAGTAACTGGACCCAGCTCAACAGGTGGGTTTAACATGTGCCATTTGCCATGTCTAAATCTTTCCAGGCTTCAGAGTGTTTAAACAAATTATTCATTGAAATACGGCTTTATTATTTAGCAGCTACAACAACAGTGGAATAAAATCCCACCCTCTTCTTATTATTTTTAATAATTAAAAGTATTTGAATGAAACAGAAATTGTTATTGAAAAAGGTATCATTCTTCTTTCTGCTTCTTGGAAAACACATTTTAATAAATGGTTCCACAGTATTTTAAATTGAATGTCCAAAGAAAATTCCCAAAAAACTGTGAGTAATTTAAGCTGTCATTAGTTTTAGAGAATGGAAACATCTCTGGAGTTTACGTGGTATTTCAGATGTTATTTTAGTAACCATTGTTACTACTAACCTACAGCCAAGCTGAGTGGCTGGTGCCTGATCTTACAAACACTCCCAGAATCCTGCAGTATGCTCTGTGGCATGAGCTAAATGTGTAGTGCTAAAAGACTGCAGGAGCTAGACCTTGGGATCTAGCTTTTGTTGCTCTTGGCTACTCTTTTTCTTCTCATTTGGGATTTCTTGTTTTTCTTATGGCTTTCAGTAAAAGACCTTCTACTCCTTCTCTCTTCAGTTTCATTTTTTCTTTGTTCCAGTTTTAATTGCCTGTTATGCTGGGAGTTTTTTTAATAATAAAACAAAGTCCTAGTTGTAGAATGGATTTTAATTCATCCTTTTAGAAAGGAAAGTGGGTATTGATTGTGTATTATTCACATCAATGGATGTAATTAGTCTCATCCTCAGAAACACATTTACAAAACCACCAGGATATATTTATGTAAGATAAATTTTTAATTCACTTCAGATAGGAACCTCATGCCTGTACATAAAGCACATTTATTTGACAATCTAGAGTTATTGAGTGGTTTCTGTTTTTAAAAGAGACTAAACACTTAACATTTATTTCTGGGTTATTTTGCTAAGAAAATCTGTCAATTTTACTGTTCCTAAAGTCATTATCAGGGCAAAATGGTAGCATAAATTCCAAAACAATTTTCTTTTACATTTTTGCTGCATTGTATATGTGAAACAATTCAGGGATGCTGGAGGGAAAATTAAGCTTTTTTTTTGCTTATATTAACAGGGTAAAATAGAGAAGGAAAATATTAGGGAGGATCTAATATACTGTGTTCTACCCTTGAACAAGTTCATGTTTATTGGATCAATGCCCAGTACTACTAAGATCCTTCAAGTAAAAACAGTTAGAAAAACATTAAAGATGAATTGTGTCTAAGTGTGAGCTTGGTATACTTAAATAAAAGTAGTATTTCAAAGTATTGAACCATCTAAACTCCTATGATACAGTGAATCCTATGGCTCAGTGAAAGCTGAAGGAGGAGACTGTGATTACTATAGGATTAATTAAACACTTAGGCAAAATTTCAATCATGGCTTTAGCTTCTGTGGGAACATAGACTTAAGTTTGTGACTGTTTTGCCTCATCAGGAATCATGAGTCTGCTACTTCAATTATTTCCATACATTTGATCTCTGTTTTATGATTAATGTATTGTTCTTCACATTCTCTTCAATATTTTCCATTTTTGTCAGGATTTTAGTTTTCTCTTTTAACTTTTCTTCTTTTATGCAAAGCCAAGGCTGAAAAAACCTCCTCCAAATTCTGTATCTTACATATATTGTTCTAGTCCTCTTCTCTGCCTGCATCCTTATTTGTTCTTGCCTCTGAATTACTTTAGTCACTGTACAAAGTTGAATTGTGGTTTGATTTATACTGATATTTGCTTCCAATCTTATTGACCAGTGGTAACTGGAAAAATTTTAGATGCAGCTCTTCACTGATATATTTACATGCTTGAGGAGAACAGATCACATTTATGAAACTAGGAAAATAATTAAGAGCACCCTTTCATTCGTCCTTACAAAGGTGAGAGGAATTAAGTGTCACATGTTCCAGGCCCCAGGCAGCATTAGCCCCTTCATTTTTATGCCAGTGCACAGACTGTTCTCTAGGATGTATTTTATGTTTCAGTAGTGATTTGCATTCAATTCACCGTAATAAAGGCCACGTGATCCCCTCTGTTATGCAAATGAATGCATGGAGATAGCAAGGAAGTCAGTAACTTGATGTGGCAGAAGTGACAAGGGCCATTCTGTTCAGGGAGATTTTTCTCTCTACCCATTGACCTTTCAATAGTTTTCTTGCTTGCAAATTCTCATTCAAGGGTGCAGCCCACTGGAAGGCAATGAATTTGGTTAGAAACCACTGTGTGTCACAACAGAGGCTCAGCTTACACAGGGAAAGATACACAGGATATTAAAGATGTCCAGTAAGTAAAAGGCTTGTTACTTTTAGGCTTTTAGTGCATATAAACTCTCAATAGTTTAAATGAACAGTTTTACAGTGCACTAGTTGTTTAAGACAGAAAGACTTATTTTAATGATGTGCAATTAGGTAGGGTATCTGTGCTTAGGGAAAAAAGTATAAACAATTGACATGTAATTATCAGGAAAATATATTTAATATAGCCTATAGTCTAGTTACATATCTTTGACATTTTATGTTTATCTTTTTAGAGATGTGAATGAAATATTGAATGAAATATTAATCACACTCTAAAAAAGCAGTGAACTCTGGACCTCCAGAGCTGAACTCATTTTCTTCAGTTTAAGGTAATAACCAAGCTCCCACTAACTTGTGGAACAAGGACAGTCATAAAGGAAGAGATTCTCCTGACCAGCAGAATTGTGTCAATATAATTGTGGCATTCCAGTGGAAGTAGTTTACATTCAAACATTTTATGCCATAAAAATGATAATATAATACTTCTGTTATTTTAATATTACAAATACTAAAAATTATTTTATAAAATCTCTTTTTAAGATTTAATACTGGATATTAATAGAGATTCAGTTGGGATCCAGACCCTGAGCCTTAGAGATGGCTGTAAGACCTGTTAGCATCGTGAATATTCATATTTTGCATTCACTTAAATAGATTTTTTATTTTCTTTTTTTTTGTTAGGATGGAGAAAGAATTTGGGGGAGAAAAACAACCAACCACATGCCCCACAAGAGAATTAACAAATTGTTATATTAACAATTGTACATATATACATATAAAATTAATACATTCATAAATTAAATAAAATTAAGAATTCCATTGGACTTTCAGAAGGTAGGGAGATGATTATGATGATGATGATTATTTCTAGTTATGAGAGTGGAATATTCAAAATCTTTGTCCCAGGACAACAGATAAGGTAGGCTTACAGCCTCTGTTGTGTAAATTATGTGAGAAGAGCCCCAAAGCTCCAGTTCTGAATACTTCCTGAGCTTTGAGAAACCTGGTTCAAAATCTGTGGCAAAGTTCTGTTTCTGAAATTTGTATCAATGCACTTGATTCTCTTCCACCAGCTGTAGCCCTACTTCAGTGGGTTAATTTCTGAAGTTCCCTTCTCACTCTGCATTGATCTTGAAGTTTATGGTTTCCATTTCATATTTAAAGAGGGATTTGTGTGCCTGAAACATTCCTTTTTTACATCCCATTGGCTTGATGAAAAGATGTTACCTCTCCCTCCAGCCCTTGCCTGCGTGCCTCCTGAGAGAAAAATGCAAGCTATAATGAGAGCAACCTCAACTGGATCAATCTGGAAAGCCTCACAGCAAAAAATACCCTTACAGTCATTTTAGCCTAGTCTGACATGTCAGGTCTTGGCCCTGTACTCCTAATATAGAGCCCCTCCCAGAAGAACTGAATCAAATATCTAAAATCAATCAATATCATATTTATGTATAAAACAGACTAAGGGACACTGTTTGACCTTTTGATAACTGACCTACTAACAAAAGCAAGGTCTCACAGGATTTACGTCTTCATGCTCGGTGTGGGGCACCAAGCCAGTATAACATCTGCTCAGTATGCACTGCAGAGCAAATGAACAATGCTGACACCATTAATCAGCTTGTCCAAGAGAATAAAATGTCAAAACCTGATGTAAGAAAGCTTGGCTTTAAAAGCAAATATTTCATGTGGATCTGCATGCGTCCATCTGATGATGGATTAGTTAACCCTGGAAGATGAGGAATGACTCCAGCCTGATGTTTGAGGGGAATTGCATCTAAATCTGAAAATGTACAAAGAAAGATTGTGAAGAAATTAGAGACATGGGAACTAGTTTTACAAAAATCAATCACCAGCCATTGCTGCCTCAAACTTCAGTGTGTGAAACTAAACAGAATGAAGAAAACACACCTTGTTTTGAGTCCTACCCACAGGTTGCAGGCTGTGCATTAAAAGTAAGCTTTCTCATTCATAGAATTCTTAAACGGCAGGAAGCATTTTTTCCTTCCCCTCTGCTGAGCCATGGACTGGAGCAGTACCTCAGAGAAAAAATATCTAGAATTAATTTCAGTGGAATAGATGCAAAGCAGGGCACCTGTACTTTAAATCGGGTTAAATTATGCGTGAAAACTGAGGAACAGTCAGTAAAGGGTGCTGATACTTCCTTATTTAATGAGGAATAGAACATCTATGAGGGAAAGAGAAGGTAGGGAACACAGACACATGGAAGCTACAGATGGAAAAAATCTCTGTTAGCCAGCTTAAAAATGCAGGACCTATGCTATTGCTTTGTCAAATCTGCTTTCGAAACTCCAAGGCTTTTCTGCTTCCAAGATTCCCTTTGGAAGATGTCTCTGGACTGTAGTGTGGTTTTGGTCTCAGTATAATTTTTCATGGTATCTTTTTTTTTGGACCTGAATTTATTCTCATAATTACTAGTACACTTCTTTGTAATATAGTTAAAATTTACCTCCTTCAGTAGCTTTCACTGCATTTCTTTTAGAGTCTGATTCTCTTATGTCTTCTCAGAATATCATGCCATTGGAAATGATCAGGATTACTCAAGGGGTAGGGCTCTAGCCCTAAAGAATAAAGTGGGCACCACTGGAATAGGTAAAATGTGTTTGAAGAAAAAAAAATGTACTTTGTGGAGAAAAGACTATGTATTTTATGCCTCAGTCTCTTCATCATTATAAATCATAGACTTGGTAAAGAGAATTGCCAGCACATGAAGTGAAAGATGTTCTAATAGAAGAAATATCTTATTTTTCTGTTGCAATGTTTTTCATTTAGCTTGGGGAAGGAAAAAGCTTCAGAATTTACAGTAAAGTGCTATCGAGTAAAGACTGTGTCTTTGCTCCAACTGGCTAAAGAACAAGAGTAACATAAAATAATTTTGGATCTGATGATCATAAGTTAGATCAAATCAACAGAAGTTAAAGAATTGCAAATAATCAAAAAGCAATGTTGGAAAAAAAAAGAAGAAATTTTATAAAACAAGGACAACCATTTGGAGAAGTAGAATGGACTAAATAGTTTGAAGTCCTGAATATTGAGAAAGTTTGGGAGGATTTGTAAGTAGGACATGCAAAACAACTCTGTAACTTGGATTCCAAGAAAAGAAGAACACTCTTAGAGGAGGGATCTGACTGTAACTGAATGAGCAGCTACCTGAAAAAATAGAAGTAAACAAAAGCTTAGGGGGAAAAAAAATCTGCCTTGGAGGTCAGAAAAAACAGCAACAGTATGAATTGCCAAAAAAAGAAAAAAAGAGGGAGGTGAGGAAGGAGACTTTAGTTGTTAAAAATTATTCACTGTGCAGTTCTAACTAATCAGAAGTGAATGAGTATCTGCTGGAGACACCACGACAAAATGGGAGCTATTTTTATTATCCTGTGCAGGAAACAAACTTCTGTGTTTAACAGTGCAAAAGGAACATGATGATGCACTTCTAAACTTCAATAATATACTCAGCTTTAGAATGTGTTGCAAAGGAAAACACTGTACAAGGTAGTGAAAAATAGGACAAAATGCAATCTGCGTTTATGAAAGATAACAGATTTATCTGGAATTGTTTTTGACAGCAATCAACTTTTTTTAGGGAAAGAAAATGTCATAAATGTATCATGAATTCTGTAAAGTATTCTCATACAGTTCATAAATTAAAGTGGAAAAGATATGAAATAGCATAGGAATCCCCTGAATATGTGAATACAAATGAGTATGATAATAGCAAGAGGGATTGGCAAGGAGAGCAAGGGAGAGAGGACAAGGATTTATCACTGAGGATTCAAAGAATATTACAGAGAGATCTCCTCCAGGATCCTTTATGGAACTCAGTATTATAAAATATTCTCAGGAATGGCCTTGGCACAAAGAGTTCAGGAGCACATAAATGAAATCTGTGACAGTGGGAGGCATTTTTAGTACAGTGGCAAAATATTGTAAATGGACAGGGAACAGATTATCATCTGAGAAAGATCAATTTTTAAGTCAAGAGTAATACAAATGTGATGAAAAGACTAATAATAATTTCTCATTTAATTTAGCAGTTTATCAACTGGAGGTGTCAAGGGACAATGACTTGTGTGTGAGGTTCATGGCCCAGCTATGAGATATGACTGACATGAAGACATAAAAAAGACAAATGTGTTGCTCAGCTAAGAGGCAAGATATTTTAACAGAGATTAGAAAATATTAAATTAGTTTTATATTAAATAATTACATGTCCTCTGGAAGGGGCCACCATTGTTAAAAAAATTAATTTGATCTGGCTTGGGTGCACAAAACACATTCAGAGACTGGTCAGGAAACTGGATTTTACATTCATGAAGAGCCTATCTGGTTAAGGTATCTAAACGAGTGATATTATTCAAATGAGCCTTTAGATAAGCTCATAGATAAAAGGAATTTGTTCATTTGAAAAGATGACACTGGCAAAATGAGAGTTAAAACAAGGTTTCCAGAGAGCAGAGCAGGGAGTTACTAAAACAGCCTTATAAGAGAATAGGTGCAAGAAGACCAATTATCCTTTTAAAGGACTGCCAACAGCCTGTGGGTAGATTTTTATCAAATAACTGTTTGCCATAAAGCCCAATCTTAGGGAGGTGGTGATCCTCCATCCTGGAGACAGTCTCAAGGAGAAAAGACAATGCAGAAAGAACTGTGCCTCGCCAATATCGCCTAAGGAGACTCCACTGTGCCTTTTGTGACCGGATTTGCCTGTCCTGCATCGGCCTTTTTAGCCACCAGCAGCTTGCAGCAAGCGTGGGTAGTGCCCTTCCCACTTCATTCACAGAGCCCAGCCATGATGATGAAGGGGGTGATGATGATGATGTTTGCCACAACAGGAGACTGCACATAGTGAACCTGAAGGCTTTTATACGGAACCTCAAGACTTTTTTCCCCACTTCCACCCAAAGGAAGAAAAAAAAGTAGAGTTAAAAAGACATGTAAAGTTGCCACTACTGTTTAGGACTGAGGAATCAACTTTAATACACATATTTTGAAAAACTCCCTATGGCCTCAAAAAGCTTGTGCTGGTTTAAAGGTAACCCAGCAGGAGAAATGAACTCAACACGAGAGAGTCAGAGCTACAATTTAATAATAATAATACAGTAAATACACTGACACAAAGGGAAGTTGCTTTCAACTCCCAAAAC
>JAWWLZ010000097.1:0-36939 GCA_035041345.1 Poliocrania exsul | reverse complement strand
ATAGAGGGGGTAGAATACACAGCCTTGATCACCCCCACACAGTGCCAACTGGTCCCACCTGCTAAACTAGGACAAAGCTTTAAGTAGTGTTTCGATTCCTCTTATGCTTTCATGGATTCACTACCTCTCTGACTCCTGAATACTTCTCTGCACCATATGAAACATTCTGGAATAGCAAATTAGAAATCTCACAGTCATTTCATTTATATTTTATTGAGTAAGGGGTTCTAAAAAAATATTTTGAGCATTAAGTCAAGCAGTCCAAAGCACTTTTTAAGTTTCATGCTCATTATAAATTAATTTTATGCTTTCTCTATATGTTTTAATATTCAGCTATTGGCAGTTACATTTGAATGGCAAAAGCTGGAAATTCTGGTAACTAGACAAAGTGTAGGGGGGACTTTCACATCTGTAATGCTAGAGAGGGCAGCCTGAGCTTGTGAGATGAACATGACTAGAAGACAGAGGTAGAGAATTACCCTACAGTGAGATGGTCAATTGTGCCACTTCTAAATAGGATTATTTTTTTCAAATTGGGCTTCCATCCCTTCCAGGTGATTGGGAGCTCATCCTTCTCACAGCTAACATTAAAAGCATGGGTCAGTATCCTGATGATATTTGCCTGGCATTGTCAAGGATATTTTAATACTCATACAGACTAAAAACATAACCACTTTATAAGCTACCTCCCCTTTTCTTGTTTGGGTGAGGTTTGGGGGTTTTTTTTTAGGTTTTGAGGGGGTTTTGTTGTTTTTTGTGTGTGGTTTTCGTTTGGTTTTTTTTTTTTTTTGTGGGGAGGTAATTTGTTCATTTGTTTGTTTGTTTTTTCTTTTAATCGGAGCTGTTGCAACCACTGTTGTGATTTATACCTTCTGGTGCAGTTTCCCATTCTGTAATCTGTGTTCATTTAGGAAAGGGACTGTCACTTACTAGATTCCTGCACAGAAGCTTCCCTGAGGACTTCCAAAGTCCTTCTTGTTCTGTTTCATATAGTATCTAATGATAAGCAAGAGTCAAGACCACAATTCTTCAGCAAATTCCATTGCTATGGAATCATGATATACACAAGGCCCTGATAATATCTGCATATTTTGTACATAATTTTGTTCCTAGACAGCTGCACAAAGGGTCAAGTGCCTTGGGAGTTTAGATCATTTTGTTTCCTATGCATTATCTAAGTGAGGAATTGCATGCAGGCACAGAGTGCCTCCCATGTTATCAGGAAGCATCTTGAATTTTACCTATATTTGAGAATGAACTTCTCTGCACTGCGTTTCAGATATAAAAGTCCTGCTTGTTTTGCAATATTTGTCACCAGACTTTATTATTTGATCTCCTTTTTATCATCTTTCTAGATACTGCTGGTTTTAGTCACACATTGTCATGTCACCATAATCTCCACTCATGCATTCAAATATTTAACTATCTCAAACAAATTCATGAAGCACTTCTTTCTTTCTTTTTTTTTTATTTTTGACACCTGACTGGACAGTGGCCTTGAAGGAAGACAGTGGCCTGATTTACTTCATGTAGATCAAAAAAACTCTACTGAACTTGTTGGAGGTTCATAGATTTTCACAAACTGGTCCTTTATACCCTTTCTATCTAGGGAGTACACAACAGTATTAAAATGTAGCTGCATTGCTGTTGCTACAGTAGGCTACAAAGGAGGTAACCTTTTTCTAGAGCTGCTGGCAGAGCTATCAAAACCCAGGCTGGTTTGCATATTACAAACCATTTCTCTAATGGATAGTCTGATGAAAGGCATGATTTTATAAAAACTGTATGTAGCATGTAAGGGTAGCTCCTAAGCAATGGTTTGCCCTAGAACCAGCCAATACTGTTCATTTTCATTTGATTGTTTCCTAAGCATTTCTAGACTGGTAGGAACGGATTTTTTTCCCCACTGAATACCAGCTGCCCTTGTTCAAACTTTCCCAATCCCTGGTGCTCCCTCTTTAGTACCTTTTCTTTATAGTCTGCTTTCCAGGAGCAGATGCTATGTTGTCCTATAGAATCCTTCTCTTCTCAAAACTCACCAGAATAAAAATATCAGTGGTTATTTCCCCATAGCTGAGGGGAAACCTGAGAAAAGCCTTCAGCGTGTCTGGTCTCAGGAAGTATTTGGGGTACCTGTGAATGGGAACCCAAGGAACCCCACAGCATGTGGTGTGCTTCTAGAGGAAGTAGGACCAGATCTACATACAATTTCCTGGTATCTCAGGTAGTCTTTCCAAACACCTAGTTTACCATTTCACCAATCCAAATATTCACCTTTAAATTACTAGAAAATTTTGATCCTGAGAAAGCAGTGAGCTCTGTGTTTATCGGGACCAGGCTGGCTTGTGGAATGTGTATTGCTCTGAGTAAGAACTCTGGAATGAAAAGCTGAATCCTTCCTCAAAGCCTGCTTGCTTTCTTTCCTTTTGTTTTTTGGCTCAACGAGGGTATTGACACCATTTGCTGAGTGTTACACAGAATTGCTGAGCCTTGCTTTACTGTAAAAAAAAATCCATCATTACAGAAAAATGTGTTCCTTCAGTTAGAAAGAGGCAGTAAATAGGACCATATAATAAACAGGTTGTTACAACATTTGAATATATAATTTTGAGAATATAGTTTCTTGATTTTCAATGAAAGATTAAAATGAAAAATTCTTAGCATATAAGAACAGGACCAGATAATCAGCATATTTACATTTGGGAAAGTTGTGATCCTGTGTAGCAGTTTAATAGATTTTCCTCAGCTATCTCACAAAAGAAATGATCAGCCTAAAGGAGATGTCTGGAGCATTTGTTCTAAACAAACAGCTCCCTTACAGAAAAGTAGAGTCCTCAGAAACTTGTCAGCTCCCATCAGATCATTTTCAGCTAGAATCAATCTTCCTGATGCTTTTTAGGCTGAGATTGCAGGAAGCCACTGAAAAGATAAAATCTTTGGAAGGAAAAATGTGACCCAGAGTGGATGGTAAAAAGTCTTCCCTGCAACCACTCCACCTTTTTCAGGAGTTGACTCAAATATTTCTCCTGTTTCACAACTTGACTTTCTGCCAGGTTGTTGGCCAAGGGCCAGCATTCCAATTAGGCACAAACTGGAAGGCAGCCCACAGGTCAGTGCCTTTCCCTGGACACTAAAGGTGGTGTTAAGATAAAATGTTGACTGAGTTCTGGCCAAGATCAGGCTGCAGCCATCATTTACTTATTCCTCATCCTTCACAATGTTGCAGCTGGATTTATACATCTGAAAGTTAGGAGATAGTAATGTGTGAAGTCTGAATGAACATTTTTGTATTGGAAGCAACAGGGAAGAAGCTCTGTTAGCAGAAGCAGCAAAACAACAGTGAACGGCCAATCTTTGCAAAAGATAGCTTAGTGGATGGAGTTCATGGGAGTGAAATACTTTCCATCTTTACAGCACATTTCTGGAAGCACAACTGCCATTGGAAGTGAGAAAGCAGCATTTTTCTCAGATTATGGATGGCAATATTGGAAAAAATAATCTGAAGTCACAGAAAACAGTGATAGAGCTGGGACTGGATAATAAAAATATCAGGTAATCAACACTTGTACACAGCTTAAAGTCAAATTTTCATTGAATGAGGCCATGCAGATACTCACATAAACTCCATGAACTGACCACCTCTGTAAAACAACAAAACAACATGATCCCCGCCTTGTAGAAGGGAATTGAAGTGCAAATATATTTTGTCACACAGGAAAAGGCAGGAACTGAAACAGATGTTCGAAGATCTGGCCCGGCGCCTTAAGCACAAAATAATGCTTTTTAACTCATAAAAATGCTCACACAAAACTGCTCTTATTCACCTTTTGTGATCTGATTTGGTAAAGAGAATAGAGAAAGATCAATAAGTGTGCTGTTAACTCAAAGCCTACTTGGTGATAAGAAAACATGCTTTGATGATTGTGGAATGTTATTTGACTTTTTCTTAAAAGAGGAAGGCAAAAATAAAAAAAAAAAAGAAAAATAAAAAAGTGTCTGTTTTGTGTGGAGATGATTTCCAGACTTGCATCCTTTCCTTCTGTTGACTCCTTTTTTCTTTGATATATGTTTTCCAAAATTACTCACGATTGACCCATATGGATGGTGCTGGATAAACTGCCTAAGCTGCATTTCAAACGCTGCAAATTGTTGTGAAAACTTGATAGGGCAACTACATGGATCCATTACCTACATTTCTCAGCCTGTACTGTGAAAATGTGTTTCAAAAGCATTGTTTCTCTAGAATGTGTAAATAAATTTGACTAGAGCAGCTGTGCAGAGAATTGCTGTTTTGCTGTCATCTCCTCACCCCTCTGGATGCCTGATGCCTTGGCCCTGATAATTACCCTCAGCTCCTGTGGGAACAGAAATGTGCTGACTAAATGGTTTTTCCTGTTATCTGGGTTTCCTACTGTGCTGGGAGTTCTTTGCTTTAATTTCATTAACTGCCTTAAAGCTCAGCCATGTGCAAAATATCATCTTTTTTTTAACAAAATCTGCATTGAGGCAAAAGCAACTGTTTAATAGCCTTGTTAGTAGGGTAAAGTGGACAAAAAGCTGCACGACAGGTTCCTCATGTAAGTGCCAATTCAAATCTATTTAACTACTGTAAATTGATTTGAAGGCAGCACCAGATGTGCCACTAGATTTCCATTTATGTCTCACCGAAAGTCAATGATATGCATGTTGTCTGGAAATTGTCCCAGGGAAGCAGACGTGATATGTTTATCGAGGCTTTGGCTAAAGACTAATCCTTGAAGCTTCAGATAGGAGTTAAGGGTGCTCTGCATCTCCCAGCAGACTCACAGCATAATGGTAGGTCACAGCGTAAGTGGAATCTGCTTTGTGTAATATGACTTAGATTCAAGAAATCTTTTGAGTAATTCTGTGAGTGAAAGATTAAAATCAAATCAGATATTTAAACCATAATAATCCCTTCCTACAGAACCCAGATGAAACTACTTTGCTTCAATAATCAACATCATAATTCTCCAGTTCAATTTTAAAGTTCATTTCCTGTGACCATTTTCTAAGATCTCAGCGTTTACAGGAAACCAAATTCTCTAACACATCCCAGTTGGAGAGAGTTTCCACTGCTCACAGAAAGGTACTGAAAGGTACAAAAGTTCAAACATACTCAGCTGCAGATGAGCTCACCCTCACCAGTTCTCTGCAGCTGATTATAATAAAAACATCACCTCCCATGTGACCAAGCTCTTGCCATTGGAAAGCAATAATGTCATCTCCGGTGGGATCCTGGATGACATACAGCTAGTATTAAAACAGAGATATTTCTCCAGGTTTTTCTGCAGCTTGTAATTTCCTTTAGTGTGTTTGAGCAGAGTTTAAAGAGGGTGAAAGAATAAACACTCTCTTAATACTAAAGGGTAAAAAAGAAAAGATGATCACCTTAGTAAAACAGATTGTAGCTTGGCAGTTGGGATAAACATATGGGACTGCACTGATAATAAGTGTTGATTTGTATTCTTATTTATTATATAAGGAACGATATGGCTTTTAATAAAAAAGAGTTACTATTAGCATTTATTCCTTCAAGCTAAAAATATTATTATTAGGTCTGATCAAATATTCCATGGAAATATTAACTTTATCAGGCATGTGATCAAGCCATCAAAGCACTTAGATTAGTGTCTGTAATACAAGAAATTTGCCTTTCTGAGCAAGAATGCTATTTCCAAGAAAAATCACAGACTTCTCCTAAATTCCACTGTGCCTGGTGGCCTCAAGGAAGAGCAGAGGCATTGCTATGAAAAGAATAAAGGGCAAAATACTTGCTGAGTGGCTGTCCTTGCTTATTATAGATGGATGATTACTTGCCTAACATTTAATTTGTGGCAGTCTTCCTTTCCAGAAAAGAAAAAAAAGAACTATTATATTATGCATATCTGCCATGAAAGAGGAGATGAAATCCTGTTACTCACAAACAAAAGAATTCAGATACCCTGAGGAACATCAGATAAGAATTACAATATACCCCAGAGTTTGCTCGAGACAAACAAAGCTATAGGGAGGCTGTGCACTTTCCAGATGCTCCTCTCAGCTAGATTCCATCACTGGGCAAGGAGATGTGTTGTCATAAAAATGTAATATTGATGCCTTAATTTTTATATATATTTGTAGATTTTAATATAACTATATAGTTTCTCACTCTTAAGCTAACAGTTAGCAGTTGCTAAACCCATTTCTCACAGTTTGTGCCATGTTCTTGAAGTTCTGTTTAATGTTCTTTTCAAGGAAAGAGATTTTAGCAAGGACATCTTGTTTGGGACACATGCACCTGAGCCAGAATAATATTACAGTCAAAACAAGACAGAGGGCCCAGAACCCTTGGAGGAGCTTCAGCAGGGCAGTTCTGAGATGGTACCAAGGGCAAATGGTTTTCAGGTTGGATGTACCCAGTAGATAAGGTGATTAGTTAAAGCTATAAAATTGTGAGAATTCTATGCTGGTGTGTGCTCCTGTGTACTCTGTGCACCTGAAAGTTTTTGTTAAAGAACTGTTCTCTGTCTATACTAATATAGATTATTAGTTGTTATTATTGGGAGGTTTTGCCTCCATTTTAGGCAACAATATCATCCCTCATGGTTTTAAGAACCTACCTCCTATATCTCTGAGAAAGCTGTAACATAAAGCTAAGAAAGGATTCTCTTCAGAAATATCCCATCCAATCTAGAGAGTCTGAATGCAATAAACATTATTGGTAAATGATCATATTGAGTTAGAGTCAGATTCTTTTTATACACAGACAACAGATTTTCAAAATAAAGGATACTGTGTTATTTCAGTAAAGCAAAAGGAAATGGTGGCATTGCAGACTAATCAGTGCATTGGAAACTGCTGAGTATTTTTTTATCCTCACACAATCCAAACAGATCTTAGAGTGTGCATTAGCTGCTGATGGTTTCACTAACTTCCTTGAAGCCGTTTATACCCCTTCCCAACTCTTTATTATTTCTCTGAGAAGAAATCACTGGACTAAGTGGGCCTGAGATGATGCGTAACATGCAGTGTACCACCTATTATGACTTTTTAGGATTAATTTTAAAAGGTAAGAGGCTACAGAAAGTATAAAGGAGGCCTACACTTAGCCCAGCTCAAAATGTGAGAAGAGATGGGGCATTTGAAAAGAAGTCTTCAAGGTTACTGCTGCCCGTATCATCAGTGCTGATTACCAGGGTGCTTCAGAGATACTCTGAAGATGGCTCTGAGAATTAGCTATGGTTGGAGACAGCCTGAAAGACTAGACAGAGAAGCTAAGATCTGCCAGTGCTCAGAAAGGCTGGGCTAAACCCCCTGTGCTAATTCACCATAAGCCCTCAAAGGACCTCAGTTATGTGCATCCACTAAAAAATGTCAATTACTTCTTCCCCATAGACAAAATGCTGTTATCAAACATGTTCCTTTATGCCCAAATATTACTGTATTATGTTTTAAAATTTTACTTACTGGTCATGCTATGAGCTGCTACAATGTCCTGCTGGAACATGGTTCTGTGTGCTAAATACTTGCATTTGACAGCTGTGGTTTGACTTGTGCTGTTGTATGCATTGTGTGCATCCTATGGCACTCTTACAGAGTGCACTGACTTGTCTGAAGTTGGTCTGGGTTCTGTGTTTCTTTTTCTTCAAGTGTCTTGACCCAGCTAGAACTGAAGCCTTATTTGTACTTTAGGTAACTAATTCCTCAAACTGTTCTACAATAAATAATTGTGATTTTTGATTCTGTGTAGTTCTTAATTTGCCATCTGGTACATTTTAAAAGAAAAATAGCTGGCATGTATATATACAATCAATTTGGTATGGTTTCCAAAAATGTTTAGCTTTGGTCTAACTTAGTACTAGTCATGTCTAAAAGCCCCACCTGCCATGAATTATTTTTCTTCTTTCATGCTTGTGGAAAAAAAGGCGTATAGGCTGAGGAGGAGGAAAGCTTGCCAAAAATGTCTGGAGATACAATGATGTTGACTGGAGCATAAAAGTTAAGATGACATATTTCTAAACAAACAAATTACTGGTAGGAATTTTTTATTTGTTACACTTGTCTCTTATTTTCCTACGACATAGCTGACACCCTGCGCCCCCAATCCTCTAAACAAGAACACAGAAACCACAAAAAGCCATCAATGAAAGATCTAGTTCACAATGAGATGCCAGACCTAAAGCTCAGTGCCCATGAAGATGTCGGATACAACAAGTTTAAGAGGTCATCAGATATCTCACTAATTGAAAATAGTGTGCCAAATCCAAAGTGACAGAACAACACAGCCCAGGATCAGCAAGGAACACAGCAGGCAATTCCAAAGGGGAATCTTTCACAAACTAGACAAGTTCATTCCCTTACTAGGTAAGAATTCAAGCAGGCTAAACCTTGAAAAACCTTAGGAGTCTTGGAGTAGGAAATCTGTGCATATGTCTCAGGAAACTGAAGGTCCTTTGAGCACAAAACTAAATTTAAAAAGGTTATAAGTAAACTAACTTGTAGCTCAGGAGAGAAGTAAAACGAAGTAAAGGAATTATGTTACCTCAAGAGTTACAGATACATCTGGTGGAAGAAATTGATTATAATCTTTATTCTTTATTATCTATTATTTATTATTTATTTATTTAGTGTAATATTTATTATAATCTTTATTTATTGATTGATTATTATAATCTTTATTTATAAGCTCTCATTTATATGCTCTCATTAGGGCAGACCTAAACACTCCGTAAGGCTCAACAAAGCTCTGCCTAGCTGCTAAAGAAGTCATACTACAGCTTCTAAGCAAGGGAACCCATTATAACTACTGCTTGCCTAGAAGGTATTAACTGTGTGTTGCAACCTGCCCCAGAAGGGGAGGCTAACCCAGGTTCTTGTTAATAAATCCCTTGGACTGGATTAGAGTGAAACGACACTGAATAATCAGTGTTTGTAAACATACATATGTAGGGTTTATTTTAGAACACTTTTGTTTCTAAGGTAAACAGATATTTTGCCATTTTGGGTGTTTTCATCTATAGTAATACAACAATATTAAAGCATAAAAATTACACTCAAGAAAATGTATAAGGGAGAGAAAGAGAAAGAAAGGCTAAGGGCCCTAAGATATATGTAGTCACCACCCATTGGATCCAGCAATGAAACTTGGTCGTTGCAGCTTCCATGTCTGTTGGTTGAACTGGTGGTCACAGTCATGTCAAAGTGATGGTCTTGATCTGTTGAGGCTGGGGGAAACCCCTGCAAAACCCAAAGACTTCATGAGTTATTATAAACTTGAAACTCAGGTGGAAATGCCTTGTACCTCCCCTGGGGCAGGGAATTTTACAATGTCCCGGGATGTCCCAAGTCTCTGACACCTCCCAAGGCTCTGCATCGGTCATGGTCCATTATGGTCCAACATTTGAGATGAATAGCCCAGACCAGATGCAAAATGTCTTCAAGGTTGTCCAGAGGAATTTTTACAGCAGAGTGAAATCCAGTTTGTTGCTTGAGGTATGCACACCCTTCTGCACCTGGATGGTTGGACAATGGTACCCACTTATCTGATCTGAAAGGTCCTTGCACAGTAGACATATTCAGGGAGGGGTAGGCTTTGCTGGGTGAGCAGCTGCTTCTTTTCAGTCTGCTACAGTGAACAAAAAGTCTTTTGGTGATCTTAAAATGTTTAAGCCATTAACTATTTCTGTCTCTAACACTGTGGTTTTGAATTTCTGGTTATAAAAGAGTGGAAATGCTGTTTTCAAGTCACAGAACAGTCCATTTGACAGAAATAATGATTTTAAAACCAATCTTTTCATTAAAGCAGCCTAACTTGGAAAAACTCTTGTCACTCACTTCAAAAAAAGAAAACCGTCAAACTTAAGCAAATAGGATTCACATAAGCAGGGAGATCAAGTGCTACACAGACTATATACAAAGGAAAACTGAATGTTTCTATGTGTCATTTTTTCTGCAGATTTTGGGCTGCTGTGAGGTGGGTGAGTGTTAGGACACAGCAAAGTCCAGTTGTTCGCCAGCCCTGGGGAGTTCGGAGCCAAGCATGTTAACAAGGACAGTAGGGCAGGGCCTTGTCAGCCCCCTGTGACTGCAGGAAGCTGAGCAGGACAAGCCTGGGCATGGCAGCCAAGGACAGCCCAGAACCCAGGTCAAACACAGGGATGAGGTGGATCTAAGGAATACAAACAAGGCAAAAGCTGGAATAATGAAGGATTTGGAGCAATTAATTGCATCTAATGAATTACTCAGTAAGCAAGTAGGCTCTGCTGGTCAGTCCTAGGTAGAAAGGAAGCACCAGCCATCTCCTTGGATTATCCACTGTGAACTGCAGTGCAGGATCTGCAGTTTACCTCCTTGCCAGGATCATATGTGTCTGCATGTGTCATATTTGTCTAAGGTAAGATAAAACACGTTTTAGCACAAAGACCCTGTTTTTCTATGTGCTTTCCAAGGTTAGTGCAGTTCTGTGATTCCTGTCTTGGTCAATCCACAAAAAGGCAACATTAAATAAAAAGCAAACTGCAGGCTGGTGACATCTGCAAACTGCAGGTGAGCCGAGCATCATCTGCCAGCCTGTCAGGCTCACATATGATTTAACTTCTGTGTTTTCTGTGTCTCTGAGAAATGCTAGAGGGTTTCCAAGGTAAAAAGTACCCTGGAAGGAAGAAAACAGGCACAACAGCAGCTTTTTGAGTATGTTGATCATTAGAGATTTCTGCCAGTGATAAAACATTTGCTTAAATTTTACTTCACTGCAAAACATTCAGTAATGAAACTGGATATTCCTCTTGAAGAAGGTAGGGAGGGAACTTCCACTGACTTCAGCTTTGGGTGAAGAAAGGAGGAAAAATGTGGAGCAACTTTTGCATTGAGGCAATAGCTAGGCTCGTGCTGTCCTCTACTGGTGAAGAACACACATCGAATTACAAGTGATGGTGCTTGTGTAAGTGATGCTTAAATAGTATAATATATTTTAATAAATTTTAAAATAAACAAAAGCTGTAATAACTGTACAAACAAACAAGATGCTACTACTAAAGTTGAATACTTATCATTTGTGTGTGTCTGAAAACGTGAGAACATGATTTGTCTTCAGACGGCAGTTGAGTCAAGTAAATTCAGCAGATTAATACAAACACTCTGCCATTACTGTATATGCAGGAAAATTATTCCCATTGCCATCCCATTCTCTTTTTTTCCTTATAGAAAATTCCAGGAGTTTTAGCTTAGATGGAAACTGGAATGGTCTGAATTGTAGCTGAAAATTTAGTGGCCATATTGAAGAGCATTTGAAAATGGGCTCCCAGAGGTTTACTTTATGAACAGCTAAAATCATGCCCATTTACTCTTTAAAGCAACAAAAAAAGGTGCTGCTCTATTTCTGATATGACACAGGTACTTTTACAAACTTAGAGACGGATAGTCATAGAATCATAGAATAATTTGAGCAGATGCCCAAAAGCAGATGCCCCTTCCCTGCAGGTATTCAAGGCCAGGTTGGATGGGGCTCTGATCAACCTGACCTAGTTGAAGATGTGTCTGCTCATTGCAGGGAGGTTCAACTAGATGAACACCTGCAGGGAAGGGGCATCTACCATCTCTTTGGGCAACTTGTTCTTGGGTTTCACTACCCTCACCATAAAAATTTCTTCCTTATACCTATCATCTTTAGATTCAGTACTACTTAATAAGAAGATAAATATAATGCTCAGGAAGGCACCCATTTTGCTTACCATCCAGTTCCCACTGATCAGAGCCCACCCTGGGCTCCTGCTCCCACAGCCAATGTCAAGTTCCTCCTCAAAGCACCGCATTTCCCCATCTTGCACAGCCCTCTGCTCTCCTTTGTTTCTGAAGTCTCCCCATGTGCTTCTCCACCCCGACAACAATGACAATTCAGAATGGAGTCTGATTGCCAAGAGAGCACAGCGCTCTCTTTTACTGTAGATGGACCCAGTTTTGGCTGGAGTTGCTCAAGTTTTTATCATCTGGTTCACCTCACACATGCTGAGAAGCTTAAAACCATACCTCACTTCTCTCACCCCACCAACCTGACATATTCTTACGGCAGTTCTCCCAAACATCCTTCGGTACAGCCTTTTCTCACAGTGACATCTGCTATAATCTGAATGCCTATGTATTCACTACTTTAATTTAAAAATCTATCTATGAAACACAAACTATCTCAAGTAAAACAGAAAAAAATGCAGTATATACCTATACAAGCAAACATACCTTTCTCTTTCAGCTTCTATTTTAACAGGCAACCCAATGGACAGCATTTATTTAAGCAGAGCTTCTTTCAAAGGTACTGTAGCAAGGTTGACAATGGTTTTTGATAGGTATGGGTTGTGTTTGTGTGGTCCTCTCCCTCACTCTGCTCATGTACTTCAGTGAACAGTGGAGTACTATTTCGGATGGTGTTTGCTGAGCCCAGCATGGTCACCCAGATAAGTGCCTCCATGAAGCAAGTTAACAGCAGTACAATATATTCATGCAGAATGACAAACAAGTCCCCAGAAGACATTAGGAAATGTCCTGCAGTGCCATGTTTAGCTGCAAGAGTCAACTGCAGATGAGAAGAAGGGCACAGCACACAGGCAGCATTCATCACAACAAATCGCTCATTGTTTTACCTAACATGAGATCTAGAAAGCTTAAATATTCATTCTCTCTCCTGGAAGGCTGGGGTCACAAAGTCTGTTGTGGTCCTCTGCACAAACCTGAAAAAATTATAGCTAGAGAATCTCCAGTGTGCTGCCCTTTGTGGTCTGACTTCTGAATCAGAAAAATCTTCTGAAAGATTTTAATTCTTTTTTGACTTATGATATGTGGCTGAGATACAAGTTTGGTGCTTTCTTCTACCTTCCACTGGGGCAGCCCTGTTTCTTCCCATCCTCGGGAAGGATTCACAGTGATCAAGAACAGACTTACTGTCTCTTCTCTGGTAATCATGGCAGCATACCAGGGCTGATGAGAAACAGCAAGAGTCCAAGAAAGAGTTGTCTGTGATGCAATAGAAGACTATCAACTATTTCTTCCCTAATTATATGGAGGCTTCTGAGATATACAAGTGCCCAGAAATAGTTGTAAACTACCACCAGAAAGGGACAATTTCACTCAGGGCAATCCAGAGGGAGCATGAGATGACATAAAGTGCCTTTACATATCCTTGAGCTGTGTGCACACTGAACAGAATTACACCCTAAGGACAGAAATGGAACTCATGGAAAGGTCATCTTTGTTGTGTTTGCTTTCTGAGAAAAAAAATCCACTGGAGGTTATCAGAGGAACAATTTTATTTTTAGTATGCTCTTGTTCCCATGAAACTCAGGAGAATTTTTATCTTTGACTTGAATGGGAACAAGATATTGCCCTTGGGGAATGACTTTTTACATTACCAAAAAAAAAATATGATTAGGAAAATCAGTGGAAAACTTGAGGGAATTGCTCTCGAAGAACTGTATCTACAGAGAGAAGTGTTCTTGCTAATTCTGAGACACTGTTTGTCAGGCTGCTAATTTTATAAGCTACAGGTTTGCAATTGCTTTCAGAACTTATTAAAATGAATGGGAATCACAAATTTTTAGTTAGCAGTGGATTAGAGGAGTATTTTACAAAGCAAAAGAGAGAATAGGATTTCATTAATTTATTTAATGTTTTTGGAATAAATGAAAATATCTTCCAATGCATATAAATGTAAGGAAATATAGAGATAAAAATCCCTTCCAACAAAGGAAGCTTAGCTCTGGAAAAACATTTGAACATTTTCTGGAGATAATGTATTTACCCTTCCATAACATTCCTGAAATTGAAGAAGCCTTCACATTTTCCCTTTCTCTATTAAGCCACAATAGAAAAGGTTGTCTGCTAGCCCAGGGTTTATGAAAACATTGACAATATGCACTAAAACTGAAACCATTGTTTTAATAAAAAATACAGTTAAAACTGACAATAGATACCTTTAAAAATGTATTATCAACAACAATCAAAAAAAAGAAACTTATCACTGTAAAATAATTTTCCTGTATGGGCAATTTGCTACCCTGTAAACCTAATTTTCAGAGATTTTCCATCTAGTAGTGGAGAGGTAATTAGTCTCCAGGTGATTCATTCCATGATAGAAAAGAAGTGACTGGTTATAGTTAAGGTTACAATTATGGCTGTGAGTAGGCTGATGCTCTGGAGTGTCAGGGATGAGCTGTATGGCTACAGTTGAGGTTAGGGTTCAAGAGAGCTAGACAAGTACATTTACTGCAGGATCTGGTCAGTGTGGTGGGTCTAAGATGAGAGCTGATGATGGCTTCTGGCTAGTTGTGATGGGAACAGGTGGCCAACAGTTACAGGACTAGTTCTCTTATTAACAAAAATGTGTAATTCATCCTGTGACAGAAAAGAGTGACTGGACTATGGTTGTTTGAGCATTCGCTGTATGGGTGGCTTAGGATCACAAGTCCAAAGGTCAAAAATGGTTAAGGTCTTGCTTCTGCATTAGTTCCTTCAAAAGCTAGGGAAGAAGAGCAAACTTTGGTATCAGAGAAGCCAGTCATTGTGGTATGAACTCTGTACAACACACTGGTATTATATTTAAAAAGCATCCTGATAACATATGTTATGGTCCAGGAAACAGGACATTACAAGAACAAGTTAATTGGTGGACCTACTAAGTTCTGTGGTAATAGTATGTGGACTATCATTTGCAGTGAGCTGTGTGTTTGTCTCCAAACTTAATTTTTAGAGTGTTTGAGTTAGTGGGGTTTTATTTTGTTTATTGGCTAATGTTGTGCTTAAGTTTAAGGTAAAAAAAGCTAAATGTCAATACTCATTTTCTTGCAGGGTCCTGACAGGTTGTGGCTGGTCCTTCATATGAGTAATGAATCATCAATACCATGGCAGGAAACAGTGAACAGGTTTTGGATATGGTGACCAGTAAAACTGAACTTGAAATTAGGGATCTGTGAATCAATATTCAAATATTAGTGTGGTTTCTTGCAGGGCATTGAGGCCTAGAACAAGGTGTTGCTCTAACACAGGAGATTATATTTTGGGACTTCATGAAAAAATTTAGACAATGTTAAAACTGCAGTTCAGGAAGAGCAGGGGCTGCAGAGATCAGCATATTTTTGGAATCTTTCAGTTTTCTAGGGTAGGATGAAAGCTGTTGTTAGGAAAGGTGTATGCTTTCTGTGTGGGCAAGTAAGGTTTTTACTGAGAGGAGAGCAATGGTTGGTGCTGTGTTTAAATACACAAAGTCTGAAAAGCTAGTTCTGTACCTGGGTTCTGTGATACCAATAATTCTCATTTCACTGTTGATCTAAGTTGTGAAGAGCAGGTATGTGATCTGTGACAGAAGCTGGGGCAGAACTAAGACTCTAGATAAGATTTTAAGTCAGGGTTTGCTTTAGGTCTTTAGTAATTTCTTCATGTTCAACATCAGTTTTGATAAAACTGAGATGAAGATTGATATCAAGAAAGGTGAATTACTGTTAATTTCAGTATAGCTGGAAAGGAGGATCTGGAGAAATGTGATGCTGACTGTTCTGTTGGGATAGGATAGGGATTGGACTTGGGGATGGGCATTGGATTTATGCCTTCTGGATATTTTTGGAGAGGGGCAAGTGTTAACAGGTTGAGTCTGATGAAGGCTAATATGAGTCCTTTATGGATTATTTTTGAGAGTGGATAGAATTATTTGCTGTAAAGAAAAGAAAACAAGGAAGAAACCACAGTTTTGAGTGTTTATTAGGCTGGTAAATGGCATTGCAATTGTTTCATCCTGTTCATGCATGTTTCATTTGAATATTTAAAAATAAATAACTATATTCTTTCCATTTTTTAAAAAAAATTATATATATTTTAAAAAGTCAGAAAAAGTTTTTAAACCAAACATTAAATGAATAGTCCTAATAGCTGGGACAAAACAAATTCTTTCACTAACACTCATTATTTATTTGCTGTGTCAAGTTTTCGAAAACAAATTTTTCTCCCCAACTTTTCCATTTGACCACCTAGGCTAAAAACCTTTTTCATAGTGCTGAATTCCATACAAAAGTTAGCTTCATGCATGGAGCCAGATACAGATACAAAAATTAAAGAGAAAAATAGAATCATCCATAGTATATTAGTGAAAAAGTAAATGTTTCAGCTGTTTGCTGTATCACCACAACGCAGCAAAGAGGAGCACATGAAGCAAGTTAATAGGTTACTCTGACTAATTTTCCACTGTTCACCTCTGTTGCTTTCCTTGTTTTGCAGATGAATGTAAAGTTTCAGCATTCAGAATAGTCCTTCTGGCAACTGTTATGAATATTAAATATTCACATATGAAATCTGTTCAGATCCAACCTCAGAATCATTTTCAGTTTGTTTATGACCAATTAAAATGCCATATAAATTTCGGATTCTGCCATCTGAGTAGCCTGAATGCAGAGAATGAAGGACAATATCCTGTACTTCTAATTTAATTTTCCCATCAGTGTTTGTTTGAACTCTATCTGTGGGTCAGGACAGTGGATGTCTGTACAAATATTTTCTGCTGACTCCAGCCAGGACTGTGTGCATAATTCCAGTTTAAATTTCAGCAACAGTTTGTAGTCACTTAAGCTGACTTTTCTCACACAGAAAATAAGAGATTGAGAACTTTATTAATGAGATATATGTATCCTTTCCTGTGGCAGAGCTTCAGTTTTATGCAAACTGGACCTCTCTCTGGCTCAAGATCTTGACTGCAGTTGGAAGAATCTTATAATCTTCAGAAAATGAAATTTTATTGAACTTGGAACAGTCCCATGAGCATCAGAGATTCGCTGTGCACACAGAGAAAACAGAATATAAGTTAATGGCTGAAAAATCTAGTGAGTCAACCTGTAGAAAGAAGGTAAAACATGTGGAAGAAAGCAGCAGGTAGAGGACACCGTTCCCCTTTGGATCAGCTGGATGTGTTTTTCCATTCACTTTTTGATTTTATCTCTCGGTCCAAGTACCATCAGCTTTAAACTTATGAGTGACAGGGAGGTGGAAAGAGGTGGAAAGGGCACTTCCATGCTTCTCAGCTTGGAAAAACAAAGTGGGAATGTCTGCCAAAGAAATCCGGACTTTGGATTTTCTTGAAAGATCCAAACATTGTTATTTCCTCTGATTTTGTATGCAGTATCTGAAAGAGATTGACTTGTAAGTGTTCCCATGGTCTTTGCATACACAAAGAGAAATGAGACCTTCTCAATGGCATTTATTTTAGACTGATGGAAGGAACAAAGAGCTAGGCAGCTTCCAAGAGGGTGTTTCCTCAGTGTGACCCTGAGCATAGTTTGAGAACAGTCTGGCTGCTCCCTCTGAGCAGACACAGCTCCTGGAAACTGAAAAAGTGCCGACTATGAGCAGTAGACAGACATTGCTGTCTGCCTCTGTGGGTAAGATCATGCAGCAAAATGCAGATATTAACATGGAAATGTCCTCAAAATAGGGACAGCTGGAGTAGGGCTTTTGGTTTGGATCATTAAAAGAGAGGCCCATGGGAGAGACAGGCCCATTTGCAAAAGCTGGATGCATAGGCAGACTGCAGGCACTTTGAACATTCAAAAGATACTCAGAAATGGGTAGTGGTTTGGGTTCTTAGAAATACAGCATCCAGGAGTTTTGTATTTTTACTACCAGTACTTTGGACACACTAAATGTGAAATAAATTCAGCCCCCATTGCAAAAGAGAAAATTGATTCCTTTTTCACAATGTATGTCTCATACCAAGACCACTTTGAGCACTGACCACTTCAAACGTGAGTTGCAGTCGTTTGTAAACAGTTTCAGGGCCAGTTTGCTCGGTCTGTATTTGACATCACTTCAGTTTCTTACACAACAGTCAGTAGTACTTTAGGTAAATACTCGATCCAACCCCTTTCTAAAATTATATAATTCTTTTTGTTCCCTCATAAATTAAACAGACACTGAGAGAAATTTAATAAAAGTGTTATAAATCTCCACTTACTGAAACAGTAACATCCAGAGCAACCAGAAGATTTACACAAGCTTCCAGATGTAGGCTTGGTATGAAGACCATGGTAGTTTTAATTTTATCCATGACAGGGCAGAATATGAAGAAAATGTATCATGTGTAAGAGAAAACCAAGAATATTTAAACTGTTCATCACCCAGCTTAATTTTATTTTCACTAGAGAGAAATTTGTTCATGGCTAAACTCCTATTTCCAAATAATCCAGATTATTTCAGATCATTTCTACAAAATCACTTTACTGGGTCTCTTGTGATGTTTCCACTCTTCCCATGCTGGAGGTTGGGACTAGATGATCTTTAAGGTCCCTTCCAATACTTAACATTCTATGATTTTATGATTCTATGTTGCTGAACTACAGAGCTTTTCACAGTCATGATTTTCTTTAGGATGGAAACTGGAGAGTGATGGAATGAAGAGGAGAAAGGAAATGATACCACCTCAGAAGGAAAGACAGGAAACCTAAAGTTGTTTTTGGAAGTGAAAGTATAAAAACCCCCAGAATCTAAATGTTATATTTTGGCAGTATCGAAACAAAATTATCTTGACGGCAGACTGGGAGTGTTTTGAGTCTGTTTGCATTCTTAAACTTCTATATATATTTGAAGCCTAGGAATAATGAGATCTGGAAGACTGAATTTTCAAATTGTGTCAAGGAGCCTTGAAGCTGTCCAGATTCTGAAAAAGAACTGCTCAAGACCTTACTTGCTGCACCTTTAACATGCTTGTCCCCAAAGCTATTCAGATAGTGAATGTGCTCCAAAGCTGTGACTCAGGAACTGAGGGTGAGTTTTTCTCACTGAACAAGTCAAGCAAAATCCAGCTTTAGCACCAGAGCAGGGATCTATTAGAAGTGTGTTAGTGTAATGATGGATCCCTCTGAGATACACTAGGGTGACAACCCTGATGGCATTAGCTCTTCCCAAGTTGGTGTTCCTCTACCTCTGCTCAGTCACCCTCAGATAAACAACATGAAAGCTGACAACCACATTCCGTGAATGCTACCTATGGTACATTTTGGTGACTTCAGCTACAAACATTTCCTCCTGTTTTTCTCATTGTTGCAATCATTGCATGACCAAATAGTTGCAAATATTCACTATCACAATTGATTTAACCTCTCTCTTTTATATGAGCCAACCTGTCTGCTTCTAATTTCTTTTTGCTTTCAAAACAAGTTTATGTAACAGGCGAAGATGGATTTTTGTAATTTCCAACAACTCCAGATAACCAATCTAGACTTCTGTGGGTCTCAATCACTTGTAGATACTAATGGGATAATCTCTCTGAATGAAACTTTGTCATAACAGCATTGTGTCAGGACAAGCTGCATAAATACATGGGGCTGTAGGCCAATACTTGGCAGAAGAAAAACAACCAGTATATTGAAAAACTGTTTAATTCAGACAGAAGTCCAAATGGAAAAATGGTGGCATTCATACTTTTGGATTTGGAAGGAGGTGCTGACTTCAGTTTGTTTGTCAGCATTTCTGATTGTCTAGTTGCAAACTGCAGAATTGCAGATATAGCTTTAAAATGCATTTAAGAGCTTTAAAGTGCAGCTGAATGGTAGCACATTTGCTGAGGGGTACATTCCTGCCAAAAGGAGGGAGAAGAAGTCATTTATACCAGCTGTCACCTTTCTAAAGGTACCAAATTATCTTTCCACCTACAAAAGTAAATCTACTTGCTTCTCATCCCTTCAGGCATTTGAAATATTAAGAACAAGTGTAGTTGTCTTTTTTCTCTATCTTCTGTACCTCCCTTATTACTCTTTATGTGTCTTAACACAGTCTTTTATGTATCTTTTTCCCAGCTACTGAATGCAGGACTTTGTAAGAAACAATTGTCCTGGGTAAACTGAATTACAGATTTTAAAGCAAAACAAAACCATATCTCAAGAGTTCTTTATCTCTACAATCTTCGGAAGCATTTCAGGACAATGTCCAAAATATGTAATGCAATGAAGATACTGTGTTCTGGAATTGGCACAGTTGAGACTAATCTTCTTCAATGCTTTGACTCAATGATAAATATTTCCAATGGCTGCGTTTATTGCAAACTTGGAGCTCCTTCTAATTGGACATGAATTCCTATTGGACAGTTTGAAGCCTTGGATTAACCTTCAAGCAATCAGAGCATTAACTCTTCTGATTGTGAAGAATGAACTTTCCCAGTAACAAGTAAGTAGATGGCCCTTGGCTAATTCTTAGATGTATTTTGCATTTTAGGAATGCAGAAAGAGAGACAAAGGAGTTTGGACAAGGTTCACAGTCAGTAGGTACAACTCCAGGAGAGCCTTGCTCCCCACTCACGCACAGCAAGACTGAAGCTGTTTGCATTTTCTTGTTTGGGTCAGAAGTAAGAAGACATGAAAAGCCCAGCTATGGGCAGCAAGAGCTTGTAGGAAGCCACATGTTTTAATTTAGTCCACCAATATTCTGCAAGTAAAAATTTTGAGTTTATGTGCCTACATTTTCAAACATAAATGAAGTGCACCAGTTGTGCCCAGAATTAGCTGACACAACCAAAATATAGTGTTTATTTCCCTTAGATAAACAAAGTTTATTTTTATCATTCTTTCTTTTTTTATAAGGTCCTATACCTGTAAAAAAATTACCTGACGAATGATGTTCAGTTGCATGATGAAAGGGTGTTCAGCTGCAATGAGTACATCTGCCACTTGACAATGGAAGAGGAAACAGCTTTTCAGTTCTTAGCAAACCAGATGCAAAAGTGTTTGATATTGAAACTGCAAATAGAGTAGGGATGAATGGGAGATTTTTTAGAGGTAATGCTTTTCCCCTTTGAGGCAAGATATATTTTTATTAAATTTTGAACTTTAAACTGAACATACAAGTCTTTGGAGTACAGACACCAATACTGAGGCTGTCAGTAAAAGCATCTCATTAGAGTTAAGGACAGATTCTTTATAATGCAAGTACTTGGAACAGTATCTTACCACTTCGGTCTGAAGCATAGACCTGTTTACATAAGTGGGTTGATCAGAGACAGTTTCTGGCCAAATAAATGTTCAAGAAGATTAATGATGAACACATGCTGTATTTTGTTATCTAAAACAACACCCAAATTCTCAACTGAAGTCTAGGTTATGTGATGACAGAGTGTTGGTTAGGGGTATTTCCTGTTTTTGAAGTGTTAACCCACTATGTTCACTTTCATTGCTCTTTGGAGAAAGCAGCTGTGGTTTTTTGTAGAATTTCACTCAGACAGTAGGGAAAGGGTGAATTTTCCTTCCTACTGTCAGCCAAAAAAATGTGGGCCTGAGAGGTGCCCCAAATATGTATGTAGAGAACATGCCATTGTTTCATCCACAAGAAGAATAACAACCAGGAAAAGCAGATCCTCCCTCAATTCAAGCTATTCTGCGGTTGTTAGGATGCCATTAAAGCTTATGGCACAGCAAGAGGTTTGATATTACCCTGGCTCCATAGAAACCACAGTAACATGCCGCTGGTTCTGTTGGCTCTGGACAGGTAGGATTGCATCCAGTCTGCTAAGCTGGTCAGCAGCCTGGAGGCCTTTTTAGACCTCCCAGTGCTACTGGATAATTAAACAGCATTGGTGCAGAAACAGTCCATGCTATCCAATAGACCAGGCATGTTTATCCATGTATTAAAGAGAAACTCAGGTCTTTAAATCAAGGAAGATAGAGAAAGCAACAGCTGTAACCCATTAATATGGAACTAGACATCACATGGATGTCCTCCTAGACAACAACCTGAGCATGAACTAGTGATGTGATTTTTCAGCAAAGGCAGCCAACAGCTTCTGGGGCTGCATAAGGAAGGGCATGGCCAGTAGGTCAAAGAAGGAGATTCTTCCCAACTTCAACTGGTGAGGGCATATATGGAGTCCTGGGTCCAGTGCTGGGTTCCCACTACAAGAGAGACATGTTCATGTCTCTCTTCTTCAGCCAGTCCAGTGGAGGGCCACAAAAATGACAAACGGATTGGAGAATCTGACATGGTAGGAGAGGCTGAGGACTGCAATTGCTTTCCCTTGGAAAGAGTAAGATTAGAGTGAGTTTTTAATAATAGGGGTGAATACTTGATGCAGTGGGTGTCAAGAAGATTGGGCCAGACTCTTCTCAGTGGTATCCAGTGGAAAAACAAGAGGAAATGGGCACAAACTGAAATGCAAGAAATTCCATTTAAACATCAGAAACCATTTTTTTTTTAACTGAAGAGTGATTCACAATTGGAGAAGGTTGCCTAGAGAGGTTGTGAGTCTCCATCCTTGAAGATATTCAAGCTCAATTCCATATGGTCCTGAGCAATCTGTTCCAGCTGAGCCTCCTTGGACCAAAGGGTTTAGACTAGACTATCTCTAGAGGTCCCTTCTCACCCTAATCATTGTGTGATTCTGTGATTGCAGGCTTAGCCATGCAAGTGAGTGTGATACCCTGGGGATTCAGAGTCCCTATCACCTCTGCACTCAATACACAGACTAGCTTAAAAACATATCCTAGCAGAGCATTCAAACTCCTATACCAGTAAATATCACTTAGATATTTTCTTCTCAGTGTCTCTTTGACAGCAACTTTATACCTCACAGCTCGTGTTCTATCTGTTAGTAGGAAAATGATGAAAATGCAAGAGCAAGAGATAGAAGGGGTTCTGGTATATGTACCTGTGTAACACAGACTGCAGTGGACTGTCCTGCCTGGCATGAGAATGATCAAACACATCATTGTTGTTGGACCTATGGCCCAAAGTCATGTTCTCTATGTGGCACCTCAGAAACTGCCTGCACTGGTTCTGTCCATGACTACTGCATTACCTATTTCAGGTTCTCAAGCTGTCAGCATTAGTATTGCCTTTCCATTTTGTGTTGTTCTCTTCGGTGAAGACTGTAGAAATGCTAGCCCTTGGCCCCTGCCAGGGACTTCAAACAAGCTTGTCATGCATCAGTTGGTGGCCATCTCCATTTTGCACAGGGAAAACCAAAGGCAAAGCATGACCTCCTACCATGTCTGTGGGCTCCAGCCTATGACTACAAATGTTTCTAGGAGCGACTGCTGAACAAGGCACTTAATATCACCCACACAGCTTACATCTCAGTGTAGAGAAGTAAGCAGTGTGATTTGGGGTGGCAGGGACTAATAGCTGCCTACACCATTGCAGTTAGGCCTGCTGTCAGAGCAGCATGTATGGTACAGTGGAAAGAGAACTCAGGACTTCCAGTTGCTGGATTTGATTTCCACTTGATATTTTCTCCAACAATATGTCCAATCCTTGCCAACTAGTTTTAAATTATTCATTTTGTTACTGGATAGTCATATTTTGTGGGTAGCCACTAGTCAGTTTGAGTTATTCACTTTTACAAAATACTTCCTCTAGAAGGCACTGCAAACAGAATTAATTTTTAAATAGTTTGAGTTGTTTGAAAGCCATGAACAATGGTTATTAATATTGGCAGAGAATAGGTCACATGCTGATGATTCAAGGGATGGAAACTGGAACATTTTGGACAGAACTGATGTTTTTGTATTCATTTGCCTTGTATTCAGACACTTAGGTGGTACAAGTGTTAATTATACCCAAGACAGCAAACTGGGGAAGATACAGGTACTAATACATGTGGACATGTGGTAAAATAAATATTAAGATGAAGCAAATCATGTTTATTCAAGTAATGTAATTTCCATTTCTTAGTTACAACATGCAATTTTATCATGCATCTCTTCTGAAAGACAGAGGAGGAGGAAGGAGTTTGTCTCATTGAAGGCAATGGAAAGTATGCTTGATATAGCATGAACAAATATGGACATGAAACTGTGAGGCTGCACTGCTATGCACCCAGATTCCCCAGCAACTTATGGTGATGTTTTGACTTGAAATTTCTTGTACTGAAGCTCATTCCTGTGATAAAAAATAGCCAGTCCCCAGCCAGTTAACTCAACAAGCCAAGAAGTCTTGCCACTTGGTGATTGCAGCCTAGTTACTGCTAGCACTATACACTGTTCTGCTTCCCTAAAAAAATAAATAAAAAAAAATTCTCCAAGTCTTGCCACTGTTTGGAAGGATCCTATAATTTTTTTGCACATGTCTAGACTGGTTTACTGCTTTTCAGTGTGACTTCTTGTCATGGTATCACAGCCAGTATGTACTTTTTGACTGTTGCTGACCAAGGCAGACTCTGAGTAGTCTTCAAAAGCAAAAGAATTTGCCAGTAACTGAGTCAGTTTAAACTGCCTGCCAGGAATTTTCAGCATGCCATACAATACATTTTTCAGTCACCATCTAAAAGCAGCCTTGATGAATAAGTACTCGACAAGAAAATGAGTCTGAAATTCCCAGTTGGTCTTATGCCAGGACTCTGCCATGCTCCCTCTCTTTCTGAAGTCACCTAATCTCAGAATAAATGGCTATTCCAAATGTCACATTCAATAGGGAGCATGATGAGGGACTGCACAGTGGCCCTTAATGATACAGCCTCTGTGGAGAGGCACAGGAGTCTGATATAGCAAAACACACATGCAGGGGACTGTAGAAGAAATGAGGAGCTGCCTCGATGCCTAGAGCCATGAGGGTGATGCCTGCATTACCGTCTGAGAACAACTTGCCTATGGAAGACACGCGTGAATGCTTTAGGAAATAGAAGTTATTGGTGTTTAACTCACCGCTAGGTGTCATGACTTCTTCATTTTTAAGCAGACCACTGAGTTTTTCTATGCCTAGAGGGCAAAAAAAGCTCAAGGTGAAAGCAGGAAGCCAGAGTATTAGCCAAATACCTGGGCTGGCTGCAATCTAAATTTTTTAGTGAAGTCAGGTTGGTAGATAGCACATTCAGAAAAAAAAAAAAAAAAGAGAAATCATTTCCATCCCTTTTGCAGATTACTGCTATCCCAGACCATACTGAAACCCTAAAAATGTCTGGAGTGCAGGTAGCTGTAAAGTTCAGCATGCTTAGTGCACCATGGAGTTCTCATGTTTGTTTGCTTTACCCTGCCAGAAATCAGCCCCAGATGCAGTAAAGTTACAGGTATACAAAAGTAAAATATATTTTCCTCACACTTATGACATGACTCTTCTTTGCAGTGTGTCTCAGAAGAGCTGATTTTGTTGCAAGTCTGTTCCTGTTGTTCCTGACAAAACCTCTACATTTTGTGGCATTGGAGACTGACAAATACACAGAGACAAGCCTATGTATATATTTTAATATATATTCACAGGCAAAACATAGGTCAGGAAATGTTAATGCAAGCACCCCTCCCTATGCCATGTACTTTTCCCATGCTGCCATGCTCTCCAGGGAGGTTTCACCACCTCCTGCTTTGCTGGGCTTTCCACTGAGACTCAGTGCAGTGGAAAGGGGCCGGTTTTATGCTCTCCATTGAGCTGAGAATTGTATCTCCTTTCTAGCAGGATCACAAATTGAAATCAGAGTAAGGCTGGTACACACTTGATTTTTAAATCTGTGGACTGGAGGCAAACAAACAAAGGAGTAGGAGCTCTCGCTCTCAAAGTTTCCACAATCCCCTTCAAGCTTAGAAAGAAAACTGAAATAAGAGGTGCAGCCTTGTCAGGAGAAAGACAAGCAAATGCTCCATAAATGCTCTTCCTCTTCTTGCTGCATATTCCATGTCATATTTATTGCACAAGGGTCTGGGGTGGACATGAACCCATAGCCCAGGAAAGGGCTGGAGATATGATGCATCAGACTGGATGCTTCTGGGCACTTTTTAGGAACTTGGCAACAAGAGGGGACTGAAGAAACTGCCCAGTATGGGCAGATGTGTTTCCCTCTGACCCCTTGTAGAGTACACATTTACTGGATGATGTACAGCTTGTTCTCTGAGCCAAAGAAAAAATCCAAACCTTGCTGGCTGCAGTCAGATTTTGTTTGACCTCTTAAGTAGTTTAGCATGGTACTGGCCTGCTTTCCCATTTTAGGTCTTTCCCTTCCAGAACAGCAGAAGGGATTTAATGATGCAGCTTCTTAAGCACCTACATAATGCCCTGAACTGGAAGTCATGGATTTTTGATAATTGCCTTTAAGATAAAAGCTCTTTTTTTCTCTTTTGGAGACATCCTACAGAAGCACAGGGAAACACAGAAGGGAAACTCAGCAGTGACTTTTTCTCTTCTAGGTGCAATGGGTGTTTTTATTGTAATGTGTTATGAGTTTCCATCTTCCTATTCTTTAAGTCAGGAATTTGAGAATCAGCATTTGCATGAGAATTTAAGACTACACAGTTTCCTCCATCCTTCAAAGTAAACCCATGCCACTGGGTGGTCTTGGCACTGAGCTCTCATATGGGGCCAATAAAGGTGATTTTTATAAGTTTAGGACCTGAGAGATCTGATTCACATTTAAAACATGTAATTAATCTACTGCATAGGTTGATTGATTCGTATCCCATATTCTGTGTTGAAGCAACACAGGAAGATTCAGAGGACATTTTGGGTATTTGTTTAAAAGGGACACCCTTCCACTTTTTACCTTTCTTGTCAGAATCGTCTTAATTTAATATTATTCACTTAACATTTCCTTTACTATTACAGAAAGTTATATATAAATTTCTTAACATTTCCCCGGTTTATTTACCTTGGGCATTTGACAGTATCTTCTGTCTAGTCTGCTTCACTTTTTTTTCAAATTGGAAAATGTAATAGTAAAACCACAGAAAAGCAGGGGAATTCAACAGCAGGTGCTGGGACTAAGAATATTTTCCACTTATTCTCTAAATTAATGGAGTGTATTTCAAACTGCCAGAGTCTTTAATCTATAGCTTTATTTAATAATCACCATACTTAACAAATGCAGGGTAAACTGAACATCAGATATTTATTTCTTTTTCAGTAAATACTTGTTGACTTACATAAGGACAAATTATTCTGCAGCATTTTTGCTCTAAAGGAAGTAATGCCTAACTGGTGAGAAGATAATGGAAACATCCTCAGGATATCCAGATGTTTTGCTTTAGCCAAAATTATGTCTGGATATCAACTATGTGTAGGAGAAATACATGTTTTTTCAAGAATTTCACATAAACTAGATTAACTGCTCAGCAGTAAACTCTGAAGATCTGCTCTTGTTCCTACAGTAGCATTATTAACACTACAAGTTGGCTTGATCTGCAATAAATAAGTTCTACCAATGCCAGTTTACAAATGATCCTTGAATTAGATTGTAGTAGAAGGCTGGGATAGGAATTACCAGAGACATCAGATTAAACTCTTGAACAGCAGATGTAGGGGTGGATGAGCCTTGCCAAATCAGAAGCTGTCCTGAGCATATGCAGAAACACGAGTTTAGTGCTTGGGAGATCCTTTCTTGGCAAAGTTGGAGGATGTGAATGCTTAACAAAGTCAGATTCCACACCTGGACTTGGCACCTAAACTCTATTTAAATCTCACTTCAGAGCTAAAAAAGGACATTATGCACTTGGTCTGCACTCTTCTTTGTTTCATTTGAAAAACAGGGAAACTTATGTAGTGCTCCTCTAGAGCTACTGCCAGAAACTACCTTATAAAAGTTAGAGTGCCACTTGTGAGAGGGGTGCGAGCTGTGACCTGCTACACAGCTGTGAACTAAGAGTAGCTGTCCTAGGGACTACAAAGTACTTGTACACTGTAACAAAGGGGCAATGACAAGAACCTCAGACTTACATGGATCTGCTTTTATCTTATTTTTACACAACACCACCTGAAGAGGTGAACTTGAAGACGAATAGACAAATATCTGGAGCGTGAATAGTAAGGTTTCCTTGTAGCCTTGAAGAGAGAGATAAGTGCTGATTCTGAATGACAATATTGGCTCCTTAGGAACAAGCTTGCTTAAAAGTAGGATATACATAAGCATAGACAGACTAGTTTGTAGACAGACGTAAAATTATGGTACTTCCTACTGTATTATTGGAGTGCCTCCCAGTCCTTGAAAAGTTACACCTTAAATCAACAGACTGCAGGATGAGAGAGGCTGTAGTGTTCTCATTAGACAGAGAGGGATCTGAAACACAAAGAGATCAAATGACAAAGTGAGAAACATAAGAATATTGTTAAACTGTGAGTTGAATGCCAGTCCCTGCTGACTTTCAGTAGGCAGCTGGACTGCTCTTCTCTTGCAAACTTTCTTAAGTGCTGAACACAGATGTGTGCATCTCTTCATGAGAGATGGCTGGAAACTAGGAGACCATTCTGCCTTGTAAAAATTTGACTAACAATATTCCCTTCATGCTGTGTGTTGGTTTTTGGCAGGTGATCCACCATGTAACCCAAGGATATGGTTAATTACAATGCCTCTGAAGATAAGAAGATTAGTCAGGATTGAATTGTTATAACAATGTCCTCTGCATTCATGGTAAAGTCAGAAAATGTCTTTAGGAAGCAAAAGAATGTTGCTAAAAGCTAAAACTTTCAGGGAGCTCAAATAAAACCACTGAAGTAGTTTGGTGACCCCAGCTGCAGGCAGTTGGAGTTATGTCTTGGAGAAACCACTTAACCCTGGAACATGTCACTCCATCAGCATAAGCATCTGTTTAAAAAATGCATGTCATCAAAGAGGCCACTAAGATGAAATTAGCCAAACACATGCTTCAGAAAATATGCGCTCAAAGCACAGAAGCCAAACAGAAAAAAAATGTTCTCAGCATTGCTCTGTGATGTTCCTTAAATAGCAGCAGTGCAAATTAGTTGCATGCAAATCTTAATGAATGAAACCCAAACTGCAATGTCCAAGGTTTTGACTGAATGCCACTGGTGGGTAATTCACCAGAGATACGGTTCAGTTTATTGGCCTTTTTATATCACACTTGTGTGCCTAAAGCACTCATTTATGACAATGGCCTAATTTTCACAAGTGTTCCCATATGCTCCTGATGTAACTGTAGTTTTCAGAGTCTCTAAAACAAGTCTGCTTTTTTGAGTGGTTAAAGATGGCTTTTAGTTGTGTAACTTTCAGGCATCCCATATCAGAGAGTTTAGGCCAACAGGAGAAAGTTACAGCAGATCTCAGGCAGTTACTAAGTTCTGCCAAACCCCAGGGGAAGCTTATTCATCAGATTTTGTACACTGAAATTGTGTCTTTGCTATCTGGGAGTTGCATAGGCAGTCAGAAGTCTCGTTAGGCATGAACACTGCAAGCAGTACTCAAAACAACTTGGGGTTTTTTGGTTTTGTATTTTTTTAAATGGTATGTCTCCAACCAGCTGGGCTAAATGTGCAGGGCAGCCCTAATGTGGACTGGTCTCCCTGTTGACCAGAGAAACTGCTGATACCAAAGCAGAGCACATTTTGGGCATCCCAGAGAAATGATCTGCTAAATGTTGACTTGCTGACCAATGCAAGCACTGAGCAACTTGATCTGGATTAACATTTTGCCAGTCAGCGTTAACTGATCAAACTTTAGTTCTACTTCATTTTGGGCATTCTTTTCTTGCTTTGTTTTGATCTCTTGGCTTTGTAGAGCTATCTTATCATGTTAATGAAATGCTATTCAGGGAATTCTGGTGGTATTCACGTTATTGGAGATTTCTATGGTAAGCAGACATAAATTTCAACCTGCTTGCCTTGTCCTTGACCAGGAATTTTTCTTTGCACTTTTTCTTCCATCTTTTGTCAAGGAGAGCAAGATAGATGTGCTGGTGTCTGATTTTTAGAAATAATCATTGGATTAATTGCTCTAGGATCAACCTGTCAAGGTAATGGAATGCCAAATGGAGATCCCTTCAGGAGTAAGTAGCAAAGATGGGACTTCAGATTGTTTTCAGACTTTTCTTTGCCAAGCTGTAATGGTTTGTGCATGCTGAGCTTACTGTAGGGGGAATAGCTTCTATACAGTCTGAAAGAAATGACATTTTAAAAATACCATCTCTAATTTATTGGGATATCTAAGGCATACACTTAGAAGTGTCACTTTGGTGCTTGTATCACAGTTCTAAGATGTAAGCTCCTGTTACTTCCAATTTGCCACTAATCAGGTAAACTTGCTAGCCATTTTTCCACTCATCCCATTCCGTCACAGTTAGTACAGGGGAATACCTACTCACAGCTGCTTTTGGGCTGAGCAATAGCAGCTCCAATAAGACACCAAAATCCTGCACACAATCTCCCAAATTTCTGGAACAAGAGCTGAAATGTGGCTAGCTCTGCTTCATGTATTTGACAGAAGTCATGTGTTCTATCCCTTAAAATAACGCACAATACATGGCTTTGATGCCATTGGGGGAAGCCAAAGGTAAAGAAAGTTTACTTTTTCACAGAAACACAAGGACTTTGCAATTTCCCTCTCTTATGGAGATGAGGTCAAAGAGATATAGTGTCAGTGAAGAAGAGCAGAAGCTCTCTTGAATCCAATGGGTTAGCACCCACTGCCAGCAATGATTCAAATCCCAAATATTTCACTATTTTAAGCAGACTGAAGTTCCTATAAGTCCCTAACAATACTGTTATGGATAAATGCCTAGTGTTAAAATATAGGGGACAATAGTATGCAAGAAATGGAACGTAAGGGAAGTACTCTGTGCTTTCCTTATATTTTACCTGCACTACCTTTATGATGATCAGGCATCCTTTCTCTGAGAGCCAACTGGGTCATATGAGGTAAACCATGTAGCAGATTTTTCTTGCCAGACATTGGCAGTAAGAATTGAATCTGACATCCTTTACTAGACATTAGTGTCTGGTTCTCTGGCTCTGCCTCACAAATATGTCGCCAAGAAGCTCTGCCATTCTTTTATAACTAGTATTATACAGAGTTATAATTTATTTGAGCTCCTGCACTCTTCTTGTGTTGACTGCAATAAAATAAAATCCAGGAATGTTGATTTCTGTTTATGATCAAGAAAAATACTGTCAATCTGGAGAGGCAGAGAGGACAGAATACTTAGAAATAACAGGAGGAAGTTTTAGGAAATTAAATTTATGTAAATAGCTAACACAGGACTCTTTTTGAAAAGTCTCTTAATATCAGGGATCTCATACCCTTGGAAGGGCAGGACAAATGTGATGTTAATATGACAAATCCACTTAATAATGAAGCAGCTTTGCTTTTTAAATCTATGGTTGGACATATTCTGTGAGCAGTCCCTTTCTTTAATGGATTGTACACACACACTGAAAGGTGAAGGTTTGCTGGAAATGTGTTTTTGCAAAAATTAGTTCAATACTGATTTGAAAATCTCAGTACCCTGTCCTTTACTTGGTCCCTCAGTGGAAACAGATTTAAAATCTAGAAAACTGTCTTTTATCTAGTTTTACTGGTAGTGTATGCTATTCTCATTTTGCTTTCGGTGGTATAATTAAAAATATATTGACATACCTTATTAATCAGTATTCCTAGTTGTAGGACTACTTTTGAGCTCACTGTCTGTTCATCAGATGCATGATTCTAAGGCAGTTTTCAATACCAGTTTTGGACATTGCTGTCCATGGGATTCTGCCTATTGCTAATCCACCTAGTCAATCTAGAATCAATAACTTCTCCCGATTGTGCAAAAGACTGACTAAAATCATGGCACAGACAAATGCTCTACTTACATTTGTTCCAGGTCTTCTCAAGTATCATCTGACACAATCACTAAAAGGCAGTTCTTTGAATTCAGATTTCTCCGCATTTCAGGCAAAATGTCTTCACTATTCCAACCCCTTTGTCTTCCTCATCAAATTTTTTGAAGTCACAATCTTGAAAAAGGGAGAAGTCATTGCAAAGAGATGTGTATGTTGTTCTCCACAGTGCACTGTAGCAAGAAAAAATATGGAGATTCAGAGAAGACAGTGCAAAACTTTTCCAAGCATCAAGTTATTTCAGCCTGAGATATATGGCACTGGAAAGCAATAGAGTTTCCACGGTACAGTTTTAGTATCAAGCTGAATTTTTTTTCTATCAGCCATAGCTAGAAATATAGTACAGTACAGTACAATGTACTTCATCTGACCCTTCCTAAAAGGTAGACTAAGCAACCCTCTACAGTCCCTTTGTTTTTCTAGGAGGGTGGGAAGGCAAGGACAAAGAATGTTTACATATTGTACCCCAATCTTTTCATTTTAGTACCACATTTGAAAATATTGCCATATAATTCTAGGAAGTGGGGATAACTCAGTTTCATAGACATTTCCATCTGTAGTCGAAGGTTCCTTAACAAAGTCCTACATTTTGAAAAGAATTCTGTTACCTAGAACAAAGTAAGACACACATGTATCAGACACTGTAGGGTTAGACTACTGATGAATACTCAAACCAAGTGTTGTCTATGTAACATTTTAATTACACAATAATTTCATACACTAACAACATGTCTAGCATGCAGTTTTTTATACTTAAGCCCCAATACCTAAACTCAGTTTTTGATAGGCCTAATCATGGAAAATTACAGGAACATCAGTGAAGTCATATATCAAGACAAGAATTATGCTCAATAAAAGATTGCAGAATATGGTATATAAATCTTCCCATAACATACTTTACGTGTACAACTGTAAGGGGAAAAAGGAACATACAGTTCTTCACCAATGCTGCTGATATTATTAGTGGGTATCACAGTTAATACATGCCCTACTTGTCCTACAGCTTCTGAGGAAGAGATTAACAACACGTTTGTGTCATACCTCAGTACAGTTTTAGAGAAACTTTGATGAAGTTGTGTGTGATGGACTAAATTTAGTGCAAAATCAAACTTTGGCCCAGTATCTGCGCTAAAAATACAGCTGTAGAGGGGAAAAATAGGACATTTTTAACAACTTAACATTTATTGGACAAGGCGAGGTCTGAAGAGTGCAGAATGGAAAATGGCAAACATCTTTCACAAAAATAAGAATTGTCCCTCCTGCATAGGCCTGGATAGTTTGCATGTGTGGTACAAAAATGTGTAATGGAAACCTGGGAAACAAAGGCGTCTTTTCAGGCTGAAGATTCCAGCTGTTCACAGACTGTGGAAGAGAAAACAGACTTTATTCAATGTCTGCAGATGTTTCCAAACTTTCATAGTTCTAAAATTTAAATTCAGTTACCTAATCAATATTAAAGATCTGAGGAAAAACATGCTGCCCATTGGATATGATTTAGGTGGGGAGGAAAACAAAGGATTCAAACATTCTCAGGCACAAAAATCTGGTGGCTCAGAGGCAGCAGCAGATGAAAACAATGGCTGGAGACAGTCTGTGCTGGAATGATAAATGAACATTCTCTTCTCAACTACACTGATACAACTTCACTGGCTTTACTGCAATGTGGTGTAACTCAAGTTTAGTCTACCTACTAGGCTTGATCATCAGTAAGTAAGGACAAATCCCAACTTTAGAGGAGCTAGGATGATTTTGTATCTACAGGATTCACAGCTGACAAAATACCATCAGCAGTGTGTTTTACAAATTTGGCATCAATTTTATGTACAGTTTGAGACTAAAACATATGTATTTTCTGGTGTCCTCTCAGACAGGCACTAACTTTGACATTTTACAAGCAGTAACTTCCCATTTTCATATAGCATCAACAATACAAACTATTGTTTTACTGCAAAGCACACATGGAAGGCATGAGGCCTCTTTGTGTCTGACAAGTAGATGTATTTTTGGCTGGTGTTTAGAACATCCATCTGTCACATACCTGACTTCTGCATGCAATCTTCTGCAAGGTCTGTGCTGAAAATTGTTATCACTGTTCCCCCAAAATGAACTTGATTCTTGAAGCACTCCATTTTATGGAAACAGATCAAGCAAATCCCTTTACTAAATTATTCCAAGGGCAGATGATAGTCCAGTATTAAAAGGGACCTAAATACATCTCACCTCAACCATAACACACTCAGCTGCATTATGGGATAGAGAGAGTTCTTTCCTCATTACAGTCTCACATGATAACCTCAGATCAGAGATGCTCATAAAAAGATGGCAACTGGTGTGCCTTAGCAATTTCTGAGATTTTTTTCATTGCTAGTATCATGGAAACTAAAGAAACTTCAGATTCATGACTTCTAAAAAGTACCAAGCACTGTATGAGTTAAAGCCTCTGGATAAGAGCAGTCCAGGTAAATAACTGGTCTTTGGAAAACCAAATACATGCAAGAATGAATCCAGAATTTTAGCATGATCCACATGAGGTGGTTCAGTAAAGCAATACAGGCTCACTTGGTTACATATAGTTTAATGTAAAGGTTTCTAATTTTCTTCACATGTCTAAGGCAAATGAGTTCAATTTACCCATATCTGCATTCAGGTTTCAAATCACTACTATATTGCTGAAGACCAGATTTTGGGATACATATTTACTAGAAAATAACAGGATAAAAAATGTCAATGTTGAAGCATGCTGCTGGGGACCCAGGGGAGATTAGATGACGAGAGAAATCTGAGCATGCTGTTCTTTATACATGGACAGGAAGATAGTTTTATGTGCTTAGATTTTATTGATGGTGAGAAGCACCTCTCTGCCCTATCACTGTAAAAAAGGGGAGTGAAGTAGGGTGAATTTACATTTGCAGTTTGCCCAAGATTCCTTTAGAAAACTCAGGCTGCTAAGCCTGTGAGAAAGAGGCTTCAACTTGTCTAACTTCAAATGTGTTTTTAAAAAGTTCTGTGTTATAACTGGACAAAACTCAAAGCTTTAATGCTTTTTGGAGAAGGAATTTTTTTCCTCTGTGTTTGTACCAAACTTAAGTGCACATAAGTGGCACTTACCTAGTAATGAACATGGAAATATGTAACCAACCTTAACCCAAATGCTGAATTACACCATATCAGTCCAAGACCTCTTCCCACAGTCCTGCCTGTGTACATGTATGTCTTAGTCTCTAAAAAAAAAGTTACACTCAATTTTGTATTTTTTAGTGCCATCAATAAGAAAACCACAACAAAATCCTTGTTCTGCAGATGTCATAAATGGCTTTGTACTGCACGTGACCCTGTGACTGAATAACCTCTGTCCTGCTGCCAAAAACATCTGATGAGTAATTTTCTTTCCTTTTAGTGGGATCCTTACTGATGAAGGTAGCCAGGAACTGAAAATCCTGCTGCGGTTGAGACAGCAACATACTTTGCTTATTGTATCCGTCCAGGGCTTAGAAACATTTATTTGTCTCTCACCTCAAATGGCCTGTCTTACATCTCATCTTCTGACACATTCTCCAATTCCTATGCATTTTTGGGTCATTGTTTAATATCTTTTTATAGTGTGACTAGCTCAAAACCTTCCCTTCTTCACAAATCTAAATTTTCTTACTGCTTCACTGTCCAGGGTTGGCACAATTATTTCAAATGATCTGCTTTTCAGATGATTCCCAGATCATTCCCAGACTGTGAGACAGCCTGTTTATGCGATGGAAAGCACCAGAGGTAACCTTACACTGATAGGCTAATTGTTTACATGACTGAAAAAAAATCAAAGTCATTTGACTTTCTTACTCTATGTGTTCCCATGCTTCTGTCTGATTGTGTCATTCTTGGTTTCCTGTGCTGAGCATCACTCTGTCAGGTTCACCTCTTCCCCCTCACCTCTTCACTGTGCAAAGCACTCCCTGTACTTGCTATCTCAATATTCTTGTGGCCAAGACAGGACAATTAAAATTAACAGAGCGATGACACTGAATGGAGAGTGAACTGATGCAGGCAGAAAAGAAAGGAACTGAGTCATAGTAGGAAGCTAAAGGATAGGGCATTTATGCAGCTATAAGCAAGAAGTCACTATTAACCAGCCAGCCAAAAATCTTATACCTGCTGGTGCCCTGACCCCTTTATTAGATATTACAGCTTTCTCTGCCTCATCCTTTGTTTTCTAGACTATTACGATCTGTGAGAGAGGAGCAATTCCTCTACTTGTGAAAAGCACCTTTTTACACTGCTGTGGTATTTTGCCCAGAACATTGGGCTCTGACAATATTACTGCTTAAGTGAACTGGGAATTTCCCACTGGTGTTGACTGCAGTTTTGGTTACTGGATGTCTGTTCCTTTGTAGTCTGGCATGCACATTTCACTCTTCACTTGGAACTATTGCTTTCTTATTTACCTACTTCTTATTTTCAGAGCTGAGTTTAGTTTCTCCTGCTGTTTCTTTTTTGATGCTAGAGTGGCTACTCATCTACCTCCATTTAGTCTGTCACTCACTGTTTATGGAGTTGGCAAGCAGCTTATAGGAAGTGAAGTACTGCAGAAGAGGATGAGAAAGATAAAGCTAGACAATAGAAATAGCAGGGAAACCTGTCCTGCAGTGGAACAAAATGAGTATCAATGGAAGTTCTATATTAAATGTGTGTTTCTGACAATCTTAAAAACAAAAATGGAAGTGACTGTACATAAACTCTTTTATAAAGCCAATTAGGACATTTTGAGGACCTTGCCCAAAAAACACTGTGACATTAATTTTATATGTTTTTCTGTGTGGACTCGGCCACTGGAAATCCTTCTTTGGTTTGCATTTTAATTTCTTTTTTCAGCACTCATGTAGTTTTAGATAGACCATGCTTTATAAATTACGTGCTGAAAAGGCAGAGGAAACAAAGTTATTTTGGGGCGGCGTGGGGCTCGAACCATTTCAGATCTGATCAAAGGATTTAGGCCAGCTGGCTTCAGCCCCGAGGTGCCCTCTGCATTAATCAGCTTCTCTGTGGGAAGGGGAGAGAGGAGAGTAAAGGAGAGAACAAACAGACTTCAGCTGAATTAGTCATGACAGTGGGATATGTATCTGGTTCAGTGCAATGCGAAGTGCGTGATTCCGTTCCACCTATAAATGGAATCCTCAAAAAGGTTCAACCTCCCAGGATTTGCATGAACTCACACTGTACACAAACACTGCTCAGGTGCCAATCAACAGAATTGCATCTCATTGCCATCCATTTTCAGGGGAAATTTGTAGTAGTATGGTGTCCTAGTTTAGCAGATGGGACCAGCTGGCACTGTGTGGGTGTGATCAAGGCTGTGTATTCTACCCCCTCTATTCATTTCCCACGAACAATGGACCATCTGCAGTAGCTGCCCAGGGA
>JAWWLZ010000094.1:70841206-70856224 GCA_035041345.1 Poliocrania exsul | reverse complement strand
GTCTTACCTATAAACCACCAAAGTAAACAAGCCTAAGGCTTTCAACCTCTGAATTAAAATGTGCCTGGGACATCCTGAAAGCAGCATCTGGGGGTTTAAAGGATCTAATTAAATTCATCAGCAGATACAGGGTCAGCATTTTCAGGGTTTAAAGGGTCAGAGAAGAAAGTACAGTCAGAATCACCAAACAAGTGATTAAGGAGATTCCAAAAAAATGTCAGGGCTGGTGCAGGATGGGAGTGAAGCGCTGCTGGCAGGGGAGTGGGCACCATCAGACCAGACTCACACTGCCAGTCTGGAGTGGCAGAGCTGGGTTACCTCCCAGAAGGTGCCCATTTCTGCCCTGATCCCCCGGAGTTTCCTTGGGGTGCTGGGGCCAGCAGGGCTTGCACCTGCCCTGGGGCTGCCACTGGGTTGGGCACAGGAGCAGTGGGTGCAGTGGGGCCCAGAGCCAGAGAGGGGGGTGACACAGCACTGTAGCCCCAGATCTCTCTGAGAACTCCTGTGCCGGGTGTTAGGATGGCCAGGGCAGAGCAGCAAATCTGCCCTCAGGAGGAGCCTGATCCTCACCCTGCTGGAGGCGGCTGTGCCTGCTCCCTGCCAGCACCTCGAGGGCTCATCCCTCCAAGCCCCAGCTGTCCCTGTCCCCTGACACCAGGGCAGGCCTGCAGGCAGGAGGGGGCAGGGCCACAGCGGGCACACGTCACTGGGCACGCAGCTCTGCGGGTGCTTAGCCCTGGGGACAGGTCACAGGGGAGCCTGGAGCAGGGGGGGCAGCACAGGAAAAGAAAAAGGAAAGAAAGTCTTTCTCCAAGGTCTTCCTCCAACATCTTGCACTAAACCTGTCTCCTAAAGCTGTTGAAGCCCTAAGGCAGCAGCATGACACGTGTGTGCACATGTGTGCACACGTGTGTGCACAAATGGACATGCCCATGTGTAGATGCACCTGTGAGAATGGAGGTGTACACGTCTGGGTGTCTGTCTGGGTGTGTGCAGGGCAGCAGAGGAGCAGATTAAAGGGTTAGGTCACATGGCCAGGCCCTACCTGGGATTTGGGTTCTTACAGTTAATAGGATCGCTGGAGCTCAAGGCCGTCATCCCATCAAGATAAATGTCTCTAGTGCCCACTTTGAAGCAATCTGAATTCAATTAGGCTAATTGGAAAACAAGTAAAGAAGGATTGCATTAATATAGCCTTACAACATGAACCTTCACTCCCTCCCTCTGGAGGGATGGCTGAGCATGGCCTGTGCCCTCACACCCAACCCGTGGTGTTCCCATCACAAAAGGCTTCCCAGCTACCAGAGCAGCTACAGCTTATCCCATACCCACAGCCCAGACACTGGAAAAAAACACAGCTGGCTCTCCTGGGGCACAAAAATCTCACCAGAACAGAAAGTAAGATATGAGCAACACAGTGACAGGAGGAGGCAGCAGCTTCCTTGGGCATTACGTTTCCAAGAACGTTCTTAAACCACACAACTTCAAATTTCTGGGGAGGAAAAAAGCAAAGCCTTTTTATTTTCCCCAGTTTTTAACAATCTGTTGGGTTACACAGGGCATGCAAACTGCAGGAGGGTACAAGTTCCTTCCCTCTTTCCCTTGTTTCCCCTCTGTTGATTTGCTGCCTGACCTTGGAAGCCCCATTTCTCTTTCAGGGAGCTGCTCCTCGCTGCACGTCTTTGGCTGGAGAGGTGATGTCCCACCTGCAGTTTTGACTTCAGCTTCAAATGTCTGCTCTGTCAAGGCAGTAATTATTTCAGCTTGATATAAAGGAAAGGCAGGAGCAAAGGAAGGAAGAATCTGTGGCATGTTATGGTGCTGCTTTCATTGTGTGAAGCCACGGACCATACCTAGGTCTCAACTGCACCAACAGGATGAAATCTGTTCCCATTTAGTCCTCACTATGCATGTGCAGGAAGGAGGTACAGAAGGCAGTTCAAAGACTGTCCAGCTTGAGGATTTTTGTTAGTTTGCAAGCATAATTTCAGCAGTAATCATACACTGAGTTAAAAAAAAAAAGCTGATGGAATGGAGAGCATCTCTTGGAAAGGCAAGTAACAAATCCTGCCTGTTTCATCCCCTAATGAACACCCTCAGATTTGATTCTCTGCAAATATCCAAAAATAAACAGTCTTTGCAAAGTTGGGATGTACCACAGAGCACTTTCTGAGGCTTCATATTAATAAGACACAGGTCCCAGAGGACTGTGGCAGAAAGGGATTCAACTGACAGCCAAAGGGAAATGTTGGGTTCCCTTTCTTTGTTCTAAATGCTGTTATCAGAGAACCATTGGACTTCCCTCCTCCCCAGAGCCCTGTGCTGCCTCACATGGGGCAAGAGAGAAAAGAGAGCTGGAAGAGTCAGATCTTGTCTCTGCCCTGCTACAAGGTTATAGAATCTTTTCAGGCATTTTGTTTTTCAAATGGGGACCAAGGGAGTTGTTTCCTCTTTCAACAAGAAGGATGCTACAGTGGCAACTGTAGCTTCATATGGAAAATACAACTGTAGTTCCTACTGCTGAGGAAAGAAGAACCTTCTGGCTGGGAAAGTCTCTTGTGTCCTGTGTGGGACTCAAGCATCACCTTCAAGGGGTATTTTGCTGCACATTCACATTGTGATTACCAGCAAAAAAATGGAGTTTTGCCCCAGTCACTGACAATTTTGCCAGGCAGCATCCGTGGCTAATGATTTTTGCTCCTTCAGCTCACCTTGTTATCCTTCTACACCAAGCAAAAATGACTCCCAGATTTGTCCAGGGCTCCTGGAAGGAAGGGCATGTTTTGTGTTGGTTGTGGGCTGTAAAACCATAGCTCCAAATTAGAAGAAATTAGGGACATAGCCCAGTTCATTCATCTTCACTAATAGAGTTCTTGGGAAATACACATGTAGATTAAGGGAACACAATGGCCCCTGACTGATTGCTTTGAGTACCCTCCAATGCCCCTACAATGGCAGTGACTTGCTCTTTATATCGTGCACAAAAGCCACACTAACCTTTTCTTGTCTCTTCTCTTGGCCTCTTCCCTCTTTGAAAAACGGATGGCTGAGTTCTCTCGGCCCCGAACCACTCCCCCAACTCAAGACAAGCCTCACCTGGAGCTAGAAAAAGCCACGCACTTCTAAACTTGGACGTAAGACCATAAATCTGCAAAAGGTGTGGGCACTGCCAGAAGAAACCGCTGCCAATCTGTGAAGTGATTCTTCTGGAAAAATCTACCACAAACGACAGCCCGTTTGGGTAGGGAAGATTTATTGAGTGAGGTCATACCTTTTATTAGACCAGCAAATATATCTGGAGGAAGCAGCAGCATCAGTGATGGTTTTCATTCACATACACTCTCCTCAGGCTTCAAATGGAAGCATCTTCAAAGCTAAGTGGAGGTTCAAAAGCACTCTGGATGTTACTGTGTTTGGCCCTTAAGCCACCTGGGACAAAAGACCGCTCCTGCCTCAGGAAGCGGGAAGTGCCAGAGTAAAAAGTGATAAAGTGATGGGAAGAGCAAAGCAGCAAAAAGATTGATGCAGGAGACGTGATGCCATTGCCGGCTTGGTTCTGTGCTGCATCCACGTCTTCCACCAAGCCAAGTGCAAAGCGATGTGTGGGATCTGCCTCTCTGCCTCACCTCCAGAAACATTGTGTACATCCCCCATGAAACCCTGCCCTGCCTGCTCCCTCCCAGCCCCATTCGTGCCCTCACAGAATCGGCTGTTCTAACAGGCTCTTGGAAAACTTCCTCACGAATATCGCCCAGCGGGGCTTGAGAAGCCTTAAAGGATGAATTCACCTCCTTCAGGTGTCCCCGGCATCCCTCCTGCCCACAAGCACCTGGTCTGTGAAGTGCCCTTGGAGGCAGCCGGGCACAGGGCGAGCGTCCCGCAGGGCACCAGCGTTTACCCCAGTGCCCCTGACCCGGCCCGGTCCCGGGGATTCTCCCGGGGGGCAGCTTTTGAAGGGCCGCAGTAAAACCGACGCCCGTAAAAGCCGGCCGGGAGGGACGTGTGCTAGAGCCGTCGGGCAAGACAAACGCGGCGAGAGGCTCCGAGAGCCGCCGCACAGCTTGGAGAGGCCTCTCCGGCCCGGGACTCCCTCGCTCCCGCCCTTCCCCGGCCCCTTCGCTGAGCCCCCTTTACCGGGCCCGGCCGCCGCGCCCCCAGCAGCGGCTCCCGCGGCTCCCGCCGTCCCGGCTCGGTCCCACCGCGCCCGTCCCACCGCGGTTTCCGACAGCACTGGCGCTGTCCCGGGGCTCCGGCTGCGGGGTTCGCCGGGGCGCCCTGCCCGAACCAGCCCCCGAGTGCAGCGGGGGCCGGCCCGCCCCTCCTCGAGCGCCCCGGATGGCCTCGCCCGGCGCCGTCTGGAGCCGTGGCCGGCGGGGCGGGGCGGGGGGGCCGGGGGATGCCCTGCCTCCCCCTCCACGCCGGAGGGGCGCGGGGGCCTCGCCTTCCTTCTCGCCCACCGCCCCCCGGCACTCCTCCCCCGCCCCAAGGAGGCCAGCCCGCCCGGAGGCGCCGTGCCAGAGCTGCCCGCGCCGCCCCGGGGCCGGGCGGGACCGCAGCGCCGGCCGCCCCATGCACCCGCCCGGCGCCCCGCTCGCCATGGCCGAGGGCGCCTTCTCGCTGTCCGCCCCGGCGGCGCGAAGCCCCGGGGGGAACCCGTCGAGGCTGCACAGCATCGAGGCCATCCTGGGGTTCACCAAGGAGGACGGGCTGCTGGGCGCCTTCCCGCCCGACGGCACCGCCAAGGAGGCGGACCGGCGGGGGCCCCGGCATTGCCTTCCTAAGATGCCCGGAGAGCCGCCGGCCGAGCCCCAGGGCCGCGCCGAGCGCTTCCAAGGTGAGCGGGGTGGGCACCGGGGGGCGGGCGGGCGAGCGCTGCTCCTCCACACCCTCGGACGGGCCCTGCGGGGAGATCCAGCCCGTGACCCGTCTGTGTCCCCCTCGCAGAGCCGTACTGCCCCGGCAGCGCCAGCCCCGAGCTGCCCGCCGGCAGCAGCGGCGAGGGGAAACCGTCGGACGAGGAGCAGCCCAAGAAAAAACACCGGCGGAACCGCACCACCTTCACCACGTACCAGCTCCACGAGTTGGAGCGCGCCTTCGAGAAGTCCCATTACCCCGACGTGTACAGCCGCGAGGAGCTGGCCATGAAAGTCAACCTGCCCGAAGTCCGCGTCCAGGTAATGCCCGGCCCAGCCCTCCACCACAGTCCGGCCCCTCCGGCCCCCAGCACCGGGAAGCCACACAGCCCAACCCGGCTCGGTGCAGCCCGGCATTCCCGGCGGCCGGAGCAGCACCGATCCGGAGCGCGGGTTCGTGACCGCAGCACGGCCCCGGGCCCGCTCGCCCCGGCCGGTGTGTGGCTGAGCGGCCCCGCTGGAGCGCCGGGCGCGGCTGCCGCACGGCCCCGGTGCGGCCCGGCCGGCGGGACAGCGCGGAGCTCGGGGTCGGTTTCCGTCGGACAGCGGCCCTTTGAGCGGCGCGCCCGAAGCCGCTGTGCGCCGGGTGGACAGGCGGGCCAGCTCTGCCGCGGGGCTGGTTTCGACCCCTGCGGGGCACGGGAAACGCCTGACCCCACCAAACCCCTTTTTGCCCCTGCTCGGCACGGCACAGCACATGGCCAGCTGCGCGCTGGCCTCTCCGTGTTTCATGTGCATCGCTGCACCCAGGGGCGAGCCTCTGCCACTGCCTGGGGGCCCGGCTGATACGGCTCTGCTTGCAGGTGTGGTTTCAGAACAGACGGGCCAAGTGGAGGCGGCAGGAGAAGCTGGAGGTGACCTCCATGAAACTGCAGGACTCGCCCATCCTCTCCTTCAACCGCTCGCCGCAGGCAACGCCCATGGGTCCTCTCAGCAGCAACCTGCCCCTGGAGACGTGGCTGAGCCCACCGGTGCCCAGCGGCACGGCCCTGCAGAGCCTGCCCGGCTTCGTGGCCTCGCCACAGAGCCTGCCCGGCAGCTACACACCACCCCCCTTCCTGAACTCTCCTGCGGTGACCCACGCGCTCCAGCCCCTGGGGGCCATGGGGCCGCCGCCCCCTTACCAGTGTGGGGCCACCTTTGTGGACAAGTTCCCCTTGGATGAGGCAGACCCGCGCAATACCAGCATTGCCGCCCTGCGGCTGAAGGCCAAGGAGCACATCCAGTCCATTGGCAAGCCCTGGCAGACAATCTGAACTCCCTCTCAACACCTGGGAGAAACCCACGGGGAAGGCCTGTCCCAGGATGACTGAGGGACACCCTTACCCTGCCTTGGCTGCCCCAGATGGCCGGGCACAGGAGGGCTGTCCCTTGCACCAGCCTTTCCTCCACGCCTTGACTTGCTTTGTATTTTGTGGTCCCTTTAATTCCCTTTTCAACATGTCCTGAAGACTTAGGGGCCTGATCATAGCTTTAGGAAAAACCATCTCTTTTGTTCTCTCTCCTTGGCTGGATCCTTTAGTCACAATAAAAGCTGCAGTAGGGCAAAGAGCTGTGTAAGGCGCCTGGGAGCCCAGGTATCCTGCCATACCTGGGGAGGGAGTTCTGCTTTTGCACCATTAAATGGCACCACCTGCATGGAGGCTGTGCATTGTGTTTCTGCACTCAGGTGGGCTGCTTGGGTTGGCCCCTCCACTGCCTGTCATGGGAAGGGGTGGGAGATGCCTGGCTGTGAACTCTTCTCCCTCCAACAGCAGGACCCTCCCCAAGCTGCTGTGGCACTGGAGTCTGCAGGCCCACAGCAGGGAGTGTGGCCAGATGGGGGTCCCTGCTGGGCACAGAAAGGCTGGGGGCCTGGCAGTCCATTGGCCAGGCATAGCACTCCCACTCACCCAAGTTCAGGTGGGCTTTGCCCATCCCTGCCCAGGCAGGCCAGGGTTGGTGCCAGTCCCCCACCCTTGCTGCCTCTGCAGAGAAGGGCAGGTGCTCCGGAGCCCTGGGCCCTGCAGCCCAGCAGGAGACAGATGGTCACTGCCTGGACACTGGACATGTCACTGGGGCCTGGTGGGTGCATTCTGGCTGCCCAGCACAGCCCCTGCAGGCTGACATGGTGCTGGCCTGGGCTGCTGCCCCCCTGCCCACCCAGTGCCCATCACCCGGCATCTTTAGTTTCCATTATCTCTGTTACTGCCTGTAATGGGGCTGAGAAGCTGGAATGAAACACCCCTTCTCCTCCACTGGCCATGGGGTGCTCTGCACACTCGGGAGGTTGTGGCAATTAACGTTTCTCATTAGGGAAGAGAGAAAGATGCACAAGTGCCCTCATTGTGTCCTGGGGATGATTCAATGCAGACTGGGAGACCTCTCCTTTCACCATTTCCCACTCGTTGTGGCCAGACAAAGGCTGGCCTCTAATTATATTTTCACAATCTGTGCGTATCTTTTAGGAGTCCTGTCAGAAACAAGTATGTCAGCTTTGTTCAGCTTCACTTCAGAGAGCTTTTTAACCTTAGACAGCAGTTTCTAAACATCCCTTCACAGCCTTCTCCACAGCAGCCCCCACCTATTGTCTGGAGAGCTTCTTTTACGGATAATAACAGCAATCCCTCTGTTTTCAAACGCCTTTTTCTCTCTCCCAGCCTCCCTGCAGATCTAACCCTCCTCTCTGGACCAGAGCACACTCTGTGCCCAGGTTCCCTGGCTTGCTGTCTCTGAGCTGTGCTGGTTCAGGGGGTGCAGGGACACCCAGTGAATTCTGCTGGGGCAGACCCTGGACTTGACAGTTCTACTGTGTGTGCCTCTGTGGTGGTGCCCAGCCTGCCCAGCATTCAGGTCTTGGCTTCCTTGGCAAAGAGAGACAAGTGCTGTGAGGAAAAGAAGCTGCACAGGCTTTGCCCACTTTTCCTCCTCGAGGGAGGAACAACCCCACTTGCCATTACTTGGCTGCAGTCCAGCTGTGGCTCCAAAGTTGAAAACCTGACTGCAGGTGAGCACATTTAGCTGTTGTCCTAAAGCTCTTTCTTACCTGTGCTAATTGCTCATAATTAATAAGCAGCTCCCCAAGAGTGCAGTGGTGCTTTTCCACATTTTGACACTACTCCCCTCTCTCTCCCTGTTGCCTCCAGTTCTCCATCAGAAAGACCCCCCTGAGTTTGTGATCAGCTGTCAACACTGCAATGGATCGACTGTGTCCAGTCATATCCTTCAAGGAAAGCTGTGAGTTTATTGCTACAAATAAATGTTTTACCAGTCAAACATAAGAGGGCAAATGAAAGGACAGGCCAAAAAAGCAAACTCACATCTTTCTTCCACCCTATCTTGTTTTCCATGTTCCTACACTTTCTTTTAAATTGTCCCGTTCCGTTTTAAAAGCTCGTTTGTTCCTTTGGTTGTAAATACCTTCTCCTTCTTAATTGGGGGCTGAGTCTAATAATCCTGCCTCGGCTTGTTAACTGTACAATAGCAGTCAGAGTTAATGACCCATTAGTGATTAATTCCTTAAACAGCATCTAATTGCTCGCTGTAAACCCTTTTCTTAAAACTGGATTAAATCATCTAGATCCTTAACCACTTCTTTACTCTAACTTTGCTAAGGCTATTAGCATGGCCTTTACTGAGGGGGCTGTTTCTTCTTTTGCTTAAACTTGTTTAGCAAGATAGAATTTTTAATGTCTATACTTGACTTCTTTGCAACAGCTGAAGTTCTAAGGAAGAACAACATTGATAAAAGACTGGTGAGGAAACACCATGACAGAACTGTCTCAATAGCACCATTCCTTAGCAGAAAGTGTATTCTCAGCTCCCTTCCTTCCTATCCCTGGTGAAAATCCTGACAGTATTCAAGAAAAACCAACAAACATACCGGATCTCTTCAAGCCAAGGAGAGTGGACATGAGATTCAGCTCAGTGGTTTTCCAGTGGAGCAGGACCAGCTGTGTGTCTAGGATGGCCCCTCAGTGCTTGCTGGATGGAGCAGAAGCTGGAGCAGCAGGTTGGGTGTCGTGTGTGCTCCTCTGCCAGGACAGGTCACAGCGGCTGTGAGAGGAAAACACAACACACATTGCTCAGCCACGGTTTAGATTTCTGTCATGAGCAGCTGCAGCTGGGGGCAATACTGTTCCCTTCTGCTGAGGATCTTTTCTCCTTCTGCTCCAGGCATTTCACTTACGAGCATTGAGTTTCTTACTCTTGAAAAGTCTCAAGCATCTGTTCAAAGCTCCTGGCTAAATATTCCCTCTCTCTCTTGGGACGTACTAGGAAGTCCAACAGGTATTATCAAGGGGTTTCTTTACAGCTATAGTGGTTTTGGCCTGGACACTCAGGTTATCAACCTTGTTATCAACCTTTGGACTTTATCAACTCCCTCAGTAGCTTGTCAGCCACAGAATTACCCCCCTATGAAATGTTATAGGAGGAATATACACAGTGGAACAGAACAAACAAACGATGGCAGAATGAGAAGCTGGTTACAGCAGGATGCTGCTCACTCTGACATTACCAGTTTCTCCAGTAGAATTAATTCTGTGTCTCCCCTCCGACCATCTCTGTGTTCTGCCAAGGCATGATGTGAAAACTGGCTGACATTTGGCAGTCATCCTTCTGTCATATGACATTTCTGCCCCACTAAGACTGGGATTGCAGAGCCGGGCACAGTGGAGCGGCCGAGGGACGGCAAACAGTGCGGCCCGGGGCTCCCCCGGGGTCGGGGCTCACCTGCCTGAGGGGTTCGCTGCGACCCAGCGCGGCTCTCTCGTCACCGGGACCGCCGGGCACTCCACTCACGGCCGGGTGTCCCGCACTCCCCTCACGGCCAGGGCTCCCCTGTCCCGCTCTCCCCTCATGGGACCGCCGGGCACTCCCCTCACGGCCGGGTGTCCCCTGTTCCCGCGCTCCCCTCACGGAGCTCTCCCGTCCCCTGTCCCTTGTCCCCTGTCCCCTATCCCGCCCTCCCCTCACGGCGCTGCCCTGTCCCCTGTCCCCTGTTCCCCGTCCCCTGTTCCCGCGCTCCCCTCACGGCGCTGCCCTGTCCCCTGTTCCCGCACTCCCCTCACGGCGCTGCCCTGTCCCCTATCCCCTGTCCCCGGTTCCCGCTCTCCCCTCACGGCCGGGCCCGGACTCGCCTGTGCCGCGCGGTGGCGCCTCCGCCGATCCCGTGTGCGGCCCGAGGGCACCCTCTGGCGGCCGCGGTCCTGCCCGGTGTGCGGTGAGTGGTGTGCGGTGGGACTGGCCCGGTGTGCTGTGTGTGACGGGACCGGCCCGGTGTGCGGCGGAAGCGCCGGTCCCTGCCCGGTGTGCCGTGTGCGGTGTGTGACGGGACCGGCCCGGTGTGTGGTGTGCGGAGGGAGCGCCGGTCCCGGGGCCGCCCCCGCCCCGCTCGGGGCAGACCCGGCGCTGCCCGCACAGCGCCCGCAGGTGCACGGGCAGTACCCGGGCAGGGCAGCACCAGCAGCGCCCCTTGGTTGAAAGCGAACGAGAGCAATTCAAGGAGAGGAGCTTCGGTGGACAGGGAATCACTCTCGTGCCTTTGTTGCTGGAGGTAACACCGCCAATTCCATTGATTAACTCAACGAAAAGTACAAACTCAGCCTTTTTTTTAGTACTATTTATTGCGAATGTTGAAATGTCGTGTAATTTTGGACTAAGAGATGAGCTGATTAGATAGGTAGGTCATTAATTGGAAGCCCCTCCCATGACAATCATACATTTCTGTGTATCAAAGCCATTCAAGGGAGAAAATGCAGCCTTGAAAATGAAGTAGAGAGAGTTTAGTCATTGGTGAACCATATAAGAATATGTGTATTTTATACACAAAGGAATTCTTGTGTGCAGAAAAGAGACCTTGTTGATTATCTGATACAATCAAGTGTTTCTGAAATACAGTCTCTTACAGCAGGTACTCCATTTCTTCGTGATTGAGAGACCTTCTTTCAGCTTGGAGTGCTCTCTTTCACATTCACAACTTGAAGCAGAGAGTCCATCATCTAATAAAAGAGAAACATATTATTTATAGACCAGTCCTGAAAAAAGGAATTCACTAAGTTAATAAGCCTAATATATAACTGCTCTGTGTATTCACATAACAAGCACATCCCTAATAATCTTTCCAAAACAGATGCCATTTGTCTTGGTTAGTGTAATAACCGACTGCCAAAGCATAAGGGAAGTCATTCTCCCCCATGATTCTGTCTGCCATCTCATTTATATACTGTCTCATTAGTGTTAAAAAGCAATAAATAAATAAACCAAGTTTATTTCCCAACTTACTTTCAAAGTTAGTCGAACTTAGAGGAGAGATTTCCCTTCTGACCCTTAACCACATTCACTTAATTCCTTCACAGAATAAAGAGCAGGCAGGGTATTAATGGCAAACAAGAAACCATCCTGAGCCAACCTCCCAGAACCACTGTTTTCATCTCTTCCACTTTTTTTGACTATTTATTTGTGTGTTTCAGCCACTTCCTTCCTGTGGGTGAGTCCTTTAGGAAGAATTTTTTTATTCTTAAGAAATGTACAGCCCAGTGTGGGCATTACTGGTGATTAATGCACTGGGTTATTTTGAGCTATTTTGAGTTACCTGAACTATTCATCTCTATTTACTTCTGCAACTTTGAGCTCTGGCAATTCCTCACCATAAACTCTACAATTTCAAACTTTAAAATCAAATCAGCTAAATTTGAAAGAGTCCACGAAACGAAGTTCTTGTCTTGCATTTCCTCCCAACCCAGCCAGGCTTTACCGTGTGCAGCAGGTGGATTATTTTAAATAAAAAAAAAATTATCATTATTGGAATGTTTAGGGAACTACCACAACCCTCAAAAAAGCCCAGCACGTTCCTTTCAACCTTCATGTTCTCTTTGTCTGGAAAGGAGATCTCAGAAATAACTTTCAGGTGCTGGGTTTTTACTTCCTGAAGTTCATCATATCCTATCTAGGCTGTGAACCATCAGGTATTTGTGCCCTAACAGCAGCAAAGCTCAGCTACCACTACTTTAATGATTGTGTTTTATGCCAGAGTGGAGACAAAGTAACAGTTAAATGATGGAAATTAAATTGAGGTTCTGCAAATTGTGCTGTATCTTAGTCAGAGAAAAAAACCCCCATGACCTTTTTTACTAATCCTTGCAGAAATCTGGATGTTGAAGGCAATCATCTCATTATTACAGATAGAAGTTCAATGCCTGACCACGATATTAATTTAGGGTGATATTGCACACAAATGGATATGATTCAACTGACCAGAGGCAAATTCCAACCTTCAAGTCTTTGTGACTTATTGTCAGATACTTTTAGAAGCCAAAATATTTCTCTCTTTCCATAAAATGATGGAATTTCTTCATCCAATTTGATTACAGCTGTGGGGCTGCACTAGTTTGCTTTTCAGATAGTATTGATCACAGTTAATATGAGCATCACTGCCATAAAGCCATGGCCAGAAAGAAACCCTTGCACGGTGTTCTGTCAGTGGTGAGAGCCTTCAATCCCAGCTTCATGTAATGGAGGTAAAGTTTTACCTATATTCAAATTAAATTGGTTTCACTGCACCAGAATTTCAGGAGAGAGCCTGGGCTGAAGTGAGCCCAGGAATATTAATTACATCATCTTGCAGTCTAATATGGGAAGGAAAGAATCTTCCCCTTAATGTCTTTAAGGGGGCGTGTTAATCCTTTTATTCTGTTTCAATGTCACCCAAAAGAATCCTGCAGCTTCATCACTGTGACTGTGCCCGAGGCGTTTCAAAGGAAGGAGTTTTCTCCCAACTTCTGGGATTTACATTAAACTCCAATCACTTTCTGTAAAACCTCACTCTTGTCCTTCCCATTTTGCAAAAGGGACGGGGGTGAATCTGTTCTACTGCCTTGTTGGCTTGTGAAATAGTGAAAATAAGAACACTCGCTGGAGGGATGAGGGGGTGGGTCTTGGGCACACATTACAGCTCACCCTAATTAGCCACAGACTAATTTAGCGAGACCAGTAAAGGCAAATGAACAAAGGACAGAGGTGGGAACGGAAGGAATTGAACACATGGAATGTCCTTGCAGGTTTTCTCTTACTTACATCCTTCCAGCTGCTGTTGTCATCTGTCTCCCAGCTGTTCCTGGGATACCAGGCAAGCCCTCCCTTTAAAAAGTGAGCGCTTTTATTTTCATTCCTTTCCAGCAGCCGTAGCAAATACTTGGAGATTTCTTCCCACTGCAGATAGTCTTCCAGCTGCTTGATGTTGTCAGGCAATGCTGAAAATGGTGTCTTGTTTCCTTCTTCGAAACCGTAAGGAAAATCTCCAGTGCTCTTTTTCCCCATTAAATGTCCTGTAACAACGACAGCAGCACAAAAATAACCAAAACGGGTAAAGATGTGATTGTTCAAATATCGGCTGGACTTTGCTACCGATTGATGGAAGGGAAGGGCAGGAGCGAGATGGTGGCAAAACTGAACCACTACTGGGGCTGGAGATTTTCTCACAGTGTCACACTCAATTAATTTCTTCCGTCTTTGGTGGTACATTGTCAGAGAAAACGCCTCTGAGAACGGGGCAGCGATAACCAAGCCCTTTGCTCGGAGCTACGGAGTGACACTTGGGGACATTTGCTGGAATAAGGAGCGGATGGAGCAGCTGTCGGGTTTAGACTTACCCTGCCCTGCCACGGGCCGCGGGAACTCAGCGTTCCAGGGCCTTTCTACGAGTTGTTGAACCGGACTTACCCACAGCCCAGTGGCTGCCGCGGGGGTAGATCTTGGTGAGCGCGGGGGTCCCGCCGGGCTGCAGGGGCGCCGCTCCGCCCTGCGCCGCCAGCAGCGCCAGCGCCAGCAGCGGGAGCGCCGCGGGGCGCCGCGGGCCGCCCCGCATCGTGCGCTGCCGTCGGTGCCGGGGCTGCGGCTGCGGGTCCGTCCCGGCGACGCGAAGCGAAGCGAAACGAAGCGCTGGCGCTGCAGCCCCGCATTTATACGGAGCCGGGACGGGCGCGAGTGGAGCGTCCGCGCCTGACGCGTCCTCGTGGGGCCGCCGCAGCCCCGGGCCCGCCCGGCTCCCCCGCCCGATTCCTCCCACCCGGGGAGCGGCTCCTCGCCCGACTCCCCCCGCCCGATTCCTCCCATCCAGCCCCCCCCCGCCCGGCTGCCCCCCTGGCTCCTACCGCCCGATTCCTTCTACCCGGCTCCCCCCGCCCGCTTCCTCCCGCCCGGAGGCAGTGCTGGCCCCGGCCCCGCTCCCGCTCCCCGGGCGCAGACACCGGCAGCGCTGCCCCGCGGGGCTTTCCTTCCGCTGCGTGCGCGACGCGGACACGTCCCACCAGTTCGTGCCCCCCGGGGCCGTCGGGGGTCGGTGCTGGAGCGGGCCCGGGGCACCGGGGCGGTGCTGGCGGCTGCCACAGGGACACGGGGGGCTGAGGCGGAGCGAACGCGGCGGGGTCACCCCCGCACCGTGTGCGCCTCAGTTCGGATGCGCTTGGTGCAAAGTGCCTTGTTGTTGTCCCTCATTGAAACGGAAAATCTTGTGCCAAGAGGTTATTTTAGTTGCCAGTATCACGCAAATGTCCTGTCACAAGCGACAGTAACGTGGACACGGGTTTACAGGACCTCCTGCTTTCCTTGCACGGGGACACTGTAAAGTTTTCAGCACCCCGAGGCACCTGGAACTGGCCGACTTTGTAGTAGTTAATGGATGAAAAGATTCCCATCCGAGAGGCAATGCAGAGAAAGGAAGGATGAATCATGGAAGGAGACAGCGTATCCCTGTAACAGCCATAAAGTGGAACACTTAAATACACACTGGGCCTCGGGCATGGCAGTGCTTCCACTGGGGGGAAGGTGGGTGAATCTGCTGTTCCTGGGAGAACAACAGGGACAGGAGGAAGTCCTGTGCAATCGCTACAGTTTAGATGCTGCTGCTGCTATCGAGAGAATGATGCCAGGAGGGGGGATACAGTGAACAGAGCTGACTGTAAGGAACCTGCCAGATCCTCTGGCTAACCCACATGACTGGAACTGAACTATACCCAGTGCTAACTCCCATGGATGTGAATCAGAATCACAGAATCATGGAATGGATTGGGTTGGAGAAGCCCTCTGAGATCATCAAGTCCAACCCTTGGGCCAACTCCAGTCCCTT
>JAWWLZ010000094.1:70805806-70833367 GCA_035041345.1 Poliocrania exsul | reverse complement strand
CACTGATGGGCTTTGCACCCTCAGGTACCGCCGTGGGTGGGTTTGGGCTGTGCTGGCACCGCCGGGCTCTGCACCCCCAGGTACCGCCGTGGGTGGGTTTGGGACACACTGGCACTGGTGGGCTTTGCACCCTCAAGTACCGCCATGGGTGGGTTTGGGACACACTGGCATTGGCGGGCTCTGCACTCCCAGGTACCGCCGTGGGTGGGTTCGGGCTGCACTGGCACTGGTGGGTTTTGCACCCTCAGATACCGCTGTGGGTGGGTTCAGGCCGTGCTGGCACTGATGGGCTCTGCACCCTCAGGTACCGCCGTGGGTGGGTTCGGGCTGTGCTGGCACCGCCGGGCTCTGCACCCTCAGGTACCGCCATGGGTGGGTTTGGGCTGTGCTGGCACCGCTGGGCTCTGCACCCCCAGGTACCGCCGTGGGTGGGTTCTGAGACCTGAGAAAAAGTAAGTGGCAAATACTGGGCAGTGTTGGAACAGCTCCTTCAGTCATTCCTGATGGAGAGAAATAAAAGCCATGTGTCGGGTGCTACGATCTAATTCTGTGCCAAGCAGAGGGAAGGAGCAGAGCTGGCATTTGGAAAGTTTGGAAAGGCAAGAAGGCAGCTTTCTGTTGAGACCCAGTGGGATTGAAGCTGCTTATTTTTTTGTTCTCAGACATGGGACATTGTTTTGTCCCAGGCACGAACCCACACTTAATTCTGAGACCACAGTGCCTGTTGGTTTGATTGTGATTGATGATTGACAGGTCAGAAAACACTTCCACTCCCCCATTGGCCATGGGGAGGCAAGGGCAGCATGGCAGGAAGCTGCTTTTCTTCCTTTTCCACAGATACTGGGAATCACCCTCACACTTCTGTTGGTGGCTTTGTTATATAATATTGAATTACAGCTCTTTGTTTTCTAAGACATTGGTCATGGGCACATAACTCACACCTTGAGTACTTTATTTGTGAAAATAATTTAGTTTTCTAGGGAAAAAGGGGGAGGAGAGGAGGGATCCAATTATCCCAACATGCAGTTGGATTTAGCAAATAATGTTCTCTTTTCATCTCCTTTCTCCCGTGGAACAGAAAAAAAATCAGAAACAACCTGAAAAAAATAAAATTTAAAACTGCCCAAGAGTAAATGAGAGGAAGGCAAAAAGGTTTTTAAAATTGTAGAAAAGGAAATATTTCATTTTATTCCAGAACAATCTCCTAGTAGACTAAAAATGCATGTAATGTGTTGGGTACTGGGAAAGGGGAATCATGATAGTCATTAATTATTTGCTATTTGCTTAACCTGCACTGCAGAACTGAGGCTAAAACACTGACTAGGAAACCCCAGAGAAATGATCTACGTGATGGCACTTGAAGGCCTCAGAGCACCATGTGAGACAAAGTGGCCCCTGGTCACTGAACTCAGTGGAGTCCAGTGTGGCCTCTGTGCCTTGACTTTGCTGTGAGTGGGTGGGAAACAGCTCAGGGAGCAGAAGTTTCTCTGCAGAGAAAGGACTCAGCTTGTTTTGCCAAGGGCAAGAACATGTAAATGTAATGGCCCAGTGATATCTTGAGGCCGTAGCTCCTCCAGCCTGATTGCATTCTTCAGGGGCTGCTCTGCATTAGAAGGGACAAAGTGACAGTCACTTAAAGCAGGAAATATGAATGTGGCCTGTGGAGCTCTGGCAAAGCGTGGGCTGGCTGGGTAGGGTAATACTTCTAATGCACTGTGCCCATATTCCCACCATCAGATCAGAGTCATTGAATACAATCCAGCAGATTGGAGGATGGAGAATAAACGAGCTAAATAAAGTCTTCTGCCAAATCATATTAGGGGGCATATCTGGGAGAGATACAATGCTTGGCTTATTGGGCTAATAGTCACATTATTGTGCCAAGTGCATTTCCTCCTTCATGGCAGAAAGATGGGGGGCAGGGGAAAAGCTGTAGTGCCTCCAGTTCATATTCCAGGCGAGTGTGGGTCACTCCTAGTGCAGTGGCTCACTGTGATGCCCTCAAATGGGCCATTTGGTCCCCAGGAGGAAAAGCTGTCATTTTTCCCCAACTATGAAAGAATTAGCATTAAACTCAGTTTTTGTACTGTCACTGCTGAGGAGAAAAAACAATTTTGTTTGAAAGGGAAGAAGTGTCCAGGCAGGAGACAAGAAATGGCCTCTTCTTTTGTTCTCCTTGTGGCTGCAGAACCCAGTTTGTACTCAAAGCCCAGGGAGGTGGGTCACGAATTCTTGTGCCTTCTCTGTTTGCCATGTTCTGTTCTTATTTCTCTTGTCACTCCCTTTCTCATCCTCATCACTCTTCAGGGAGCCCAGACAGGTAACCTTTGAGCAATAATCTGAAATGCAAATACAAAGAATTGACTACTGAACTGCCCTAATATTTGAGAAAGATTTTAAACTGCAACAGGTTATTCTGTGTTCCATTGTTGGCCTGGCAGCTGTGTGTCTATGCTTGGTGTACTGAGAAAGGTGATGTTAACAGAATGAAAAGGTCAGAGTTATATAAAAACCCTTTGCAAAGTAAACAGGCTTGCCAGACTGAATTCCCCCCAGGTACACAGAGGTTAAGAACTAAGAACATATGATGGCCTTTGGCAGGTCAAGCTGTGCATCTGTAAGTGCCCTCCAGAAATAAAACCCCAGACAAGTCTAAAAGTACAGGGATTGTGGTCAGATTTGCCTCTGGCTGTACCTGTGTGCAAGCACTGGCCAAGGCAAAGCAAAACACCTCCCCGAGGGAGGGGCCAAGGGGCACCGTGCAAGGTGGGCAACACACACCTTGTCATGGCCACAAACCCCAGGGGAAAGGGAGGGAGAGACACGTGGGAGTTGCTACAGGGGTCAGGCACAAATGCATTGATTTCATGAGACTTCTTTCTAGCTGAGTTTGGAGGTGCAGCAATGCATGGCCCCCATGGGGTGGGCTGCACTGAGGCAGTGATGGCTGCTGAGAGCCCCCTGAGCAGGGCACAGCACAGATGGGCCTGGGCAGGGTCTGTGTCACCGTAGGGAGCCTGGCCCCGTTGTGTGTGTGTGTGTGTGTGTCTGTGTCTGTGTGTCTGTGTGTGTGTGTGTGTGTGTCTGTGTCTCTGTCTGTCTGTCTGTCTGTGTGCCTGGCAGCCGGGCTGGGCAGCTGGGCCACCGTACTCCCCTCTCCTCCTCCCACGCTGCCCCCATGGCAGGGCATCTCCTTCCTGGGGAGCTGCTTGCACAGTGAGGTGGCTCTGGCTGAGCCGGTGTCCCACTTGCCTGTGCCCATTGTCCCTTCTGGGTGGTTTTGCAGCCTTTCTCAAGGGCATTTTTGGTGTGGCACACTTTGGAAGGTGTCTCAGCACGGCCCCGTGCACGGGGGGCCGGCAGGCTCCAGGCTGCCTTGCTGGGTTATTGTGAACTCCCACGCTGTCATTCTCTGGTACTTCCCCACTGATAACTGAGTGCATGGTCTCCATCAAGACACATTCAAGCTCTGCCCACATGGCCTGAGGTATTGACCAATACTAGCAGGTGAAACATCAGGTTTATTGAGGCCATGTTGGCAGGTGGAGCTGAGCCTTGGTGTGGTCCTGGCTGGGCAGCTCTCTCTGGAGCTGGATACTTGGGCAGGGGTCTCAGTGCACCCCCTGCCTCCTTGGAGAGGAGAAGGGATGGGATGGAAAGGTAGACAAGAGGAGATAGAGGTACCTATGTACACACAGATACCTGTCAGGCACTGCCTCCAGGGAGATCAGAAATCCCTGCTTGTGTACAGGATAAGTGGGATGAAGCAGCAGCACGGGAGCCCCAGACCTGACAGCAACACTTTGTTGTGCCCAAGTGCTCCCTAAAGCCTTTGTTTCTGTTCCAGTCCACTTGCTGCAGTCGAGGGGCAACGTTAAGCACCTCTGTTTCCAACCAGAGTGGAACCTAAATGATCCCTTTCTTACCTCACAGAGATGTTTTATGATACTTAATCCATTACTGTTAAATCCTCAGAGGAAAGGTGTAGAAAAGAGGAATAATAATGTCATCATTGCAACTGACTCTCAGTGCCACAGTGTTAATTAAAAGCAAACAATTAAAATGTCAGATCCTAGGTAAAAATAAGTTTAAATATTTTTTAATAGTTGACAAGAGCAAGTAATTCCCCTAGGTATGCCTGCTGAGATTTGTGCCTTTTCCCTGTGTCTCATGTTGCTTTATGTTCACCTGCTGATCTTCAGGACACTCCTGTTACCAGCGTGTCAGCTCTGACATAGAAATGTGCCAGGAGCTCACGGGGCAGTTCTAGACCCTCTCCCTTAAGCCTTTCCAGACACTTCTGGCAGGGCAGGAGCATTACCTGGATGTTCCAGGCAGAGCTGCACAGAGCTGGGCTGCCCTCCCTGGGGGGAGTGCCAGGGGCTGGGGCTGGGCTGCAACCACCAACCTGTTCACATCATTGTCAGGAAACTTTCCTGGTTTCAACCTTGGTAGCACCAACAATGGCATAACCTACTGGTCCACAGCATCCCTTGCACAGGGGCAAGGCAGTGAAAAGGGAAAACAAACAAAAGTATTAGCAGTGGCTGTGAAAATGTAACTTTTATTATCTGCTCCCTGTGTACAAAACACCGTTCTGCAGAGTGACAACTCATTTGTTGTACAGTTGACAGTGCACACAAACAAACAAGTGTTCAGAGGAATACACTGCACAGGAAGGAGGGGCAGTGGGGGCACACCGAGGGCCTGTGCCCGCTGCGTGCCGTGGCATGGACAAGTGCCTCAGAACCACTCAATATGCCAGTAATTAACTGGGCTAACAAGCATTTACTGACCAGCCAAATGAAGGAGGAGCATGGAGGGAGCAGAACTCAGTATTCCATACACAATTTCCAGAGTGACTGAGAAGTTTTACAGAGGTGGCTGAGAGGATCCCTATTTTTTTAAACACTTCTTCAAAACTGTTAAAATTTAATGATAAATAAGAGAATCTCACAAATCTTTCGGGGCAAAATGCTCCACATTTATTTACATCTGAAATGGGTTTAATACAGTTGTAATGGACATAGTGTGTAGTAACAGCTGACAGCAGCAAGACTTTGAAGGAACCCAACAATTACTACTGTTTATCATGCAGCTATCTATATATACACAGTTTGTTTTAAAAAAAAGTACAAAATTGTTTGGGTTTTTTGGTAGGGATACATACAAGGTATAAAATGCAAAACCAAACCAAAAATATACTCTCACAGAGAACTCTATGTGAAAAGGGACAAGATGGTACCTTTTTGTACTTGTGCAAGCACAACCGGTGGCGCTGCCAGGTCTGGCACGCTGCCCCAGGGCCGGGCTCGAGCTCAAGCCCCGGCACGCCCACGGCTGGGCGGTGGCTTCCTCACACCGAGCACCAGAACGTTTGGCAGGAGCACAGGGAGCTGGGAAACACCAACCCCCTAACAAGGGCTAACTATTGGCTTGCAATAACCAGAAAGGAAAATACAGAATGCTGTGTGCTCGCTCCTAGATAATGTTTCATAAATTACTGACAAACCCCAGCATAATTATAAACCTATTCCTCTAATTACAGCTTATTTGTTAAACCCAGAGCAGCCCAGCCCTTTTGTAACAATTTGAGCTTTTATCACAAGCACCTGATGACCTAAAAAAAAATCACTTTATCATACACAGAGTTGTGCAATTATACTTTTCAAAAGTACTTTACCACTCTAGGGGGTCTGCACCTCTTCTGGTGTTGCCACCTAAAAACTGGCACTGCATTTTACACATGCAGTGGTTTGGGTTTTTTTTTCTTTTTTACTATACATTTTGTAAGAGAAAATTTAAAAGCTTCCATAGACATTTAGAAGCACAAGTTCTTAAATTTAAAATCTCCCCTTAGCTTGCTTCCCCTCTCCTCTCCAAGCACTGCCTTCTGATGCACTTCCATTAGCTAAACTTTCTTTCAGAGTAAGTCCAAAAAGCAACAGTTCAGGAGAACCCAAGGAACTGCCCCAGCACTCAGAACTCTGTTTGAAAGAAACTTCCTACAAAAGAACAGAAACAAAACAAAAACAGATTTCCCACTAGATACTGATACAAACACATAACAAAGAGTATCAAAATTATTAGTTTATATATATACAAACTCTTTCAAACTCCAATACTGCTTCATGATTCTGAGGATATAGACAAGGAGGTGAAGGGGACACTTTGATGCAGAATATATTGCAACAGCCTGAACAGTTCTGTTAACACTATTGTACCTTGAAATGTCTGTGGCAAAAACCTCATTAGCATTCCAATGTGGAGAGAGATTGCTGCCCCCCAACCAATCCCATCACTTCTCAGCTGCACTCATTCTTTTGGACTTAATGAAGGCCATGCCGTGTGTTCTCATGTGAGTGTTTAAGGCCGCTTCAGTTTCAAAAGTCTTGGCACACACTTTGCATCTCCTGTCTGACGCTGCGCCGTCAGATGGTTCATCCTCATGACTGGGTTTGTTTTCTTGCTGACCATCCTCCCCAGCCCCGTTCTGTTTAGACACTGGCTGAGGCTCCTTCAGCTTATGTACAATGAAGAGGTGTCTGGAGAGGGACACGTGAGATGTGTAGCAGAGTCCGCATTCCCTGCACTGGTAGGAAGAGCCATCGGATTTATGTTGAGGAATATGTTCATGGAACTGGAGGAGATTTTCTGTTGTAAAGCCACAAACTGCACACTTGTGAACTTTAAATACATTTATCTTCAGCTTTTTTAATGGCTGAGTGATTGCACCTCGTGGAGGCCTGAACTCCAGTACAGGTTCTTCTAATTTCCGCTTTGGACTAGGAACCTGGAAAAAGGACACAAATGGGGTACCCTGTAAGCACAAACACAGAATCCTTTTCCTAACTATTTGTGACTTGCAAGCATCAGGACCTTTCCCTTGGCAGATTTCAGTACAACTCTGATAAACACAATGCTTTGGGGGCTCTGCTTCACAGAGGATCAGACATTTCTGGCATCAAAATAACCGTATTAAATTAACTGTAAATTAAATTAAACTGTATTAAATATTAAACTGTATCTATTTAAAGATCTGGAATGTACACCCACAAAAAAAAAATCACTCTCAGTGACAGAATGATCTTCTAAGTGATTACCTTTGTGTCTTCTTTTACTTCCCTTTCTTCCATATTGGCAGATTCAGTCATTTCCTTCACATCGGGGTCTTTAATGCCATGCATCAACTGAATGTGTTTTTCCAACATCAACCTCTTGGTAAAAGTACGTCTTGAATCTGGGCAGTGCCTGCAGACACACAAACATTCCAGTTTCAGGCCAAACAAGTGCCTTTTATAGATTAGAAGAGGGGCTGTGTATTTGAGAGACTACTGAGAACCAGGTTCACCCTGGTGGAACTGCCAGCTATGCCAGCTCCCAGCTCAGCCAAGTCTTAGAGCTGCTTGTGGACTTCCCTCACTGCACTCTCAGGCCCCTGCTGTGTATCTGCAGGCAGGACAGTGGACTGGTTTGTCCTGTCTGCATCCGAATTCCTGATCATCTGAAGAAATGGGATTCTGGCTTTTATACAGTCAAGAAAAGATGCTCAGCCAGCAGTGGGTTCTGTTGGTTCCTACTCCATTTGTGCACAAACAGAAGCAGAACTTACGAGCAGGTATAAACCTTCCTGATGCCTTTGTGTTTGATGCGATTGTGACGACACAGACTGTGGGATGAACTGAAGGATTTGTCACACTGTCGGCACGGATGTTTCTTCATTTGCTTTCAAAAGAGAAGAGAAAGACATTGGTTAAAAAAGCTCAGTAAAAGCTTTTTGATGCATGTGTTGAGCCTTTTAATAACAGGGAAGAGACATCACTCACCCTACAGCCCTCCTTTAGGGCTGGACCTCTTTCCAAGCAGTGTGCCCAGTGTGAGCTACACATACACCTGTCACCAGCTGTGAACTGGTGTCACGGACTGTGGGTGAAGAGACTCTTCCACCAAAGAGCAAGGAAGATCAGCAGATTATTTCTCAATCAGGAGAGGCAGTAAAGTGAGAGATTTGCTTTCCCTTCCCACCACCAAGTTATGCCTGCAGCTGCTGACTGGGAGCTCCTCAGCCACACAGCAGGAGGGGTGAAGAGCACAGAAAGAGGACCAAAGCTGAACCTCACAGACACTGACACACTAGCAGGGCTCAGGAAAGTCATGATGAAATGAGAGGTGTGGTCCAATGCCAACCTGAGGACCACCTGTTTGGGGCATGTTGTGGGGTTTATACTGCAGCTTGTCAAGGGGAAGGAAGAAGAAAAGGAAGCTGAGAAGGATGGAGGGGTCACACCCCACAGATGTGTGGCAATGGGCAGATGCCTCAAGCCCTTGGTCAGAGGAGCAGGAGGAGGACAGAGGACCGGGGGCACTACCTGGGGTACCAGCTGGGACACCACTTTCATTCTGAATTCCCTGGGGACACTCCAGACAGAGACCTAATAGCATTCTGGATGCCTCAGTTTCTGTAATGGCAGCCAATCCCAAAAACTAAACAATTAGTTCTGTAATGAAGTGCAGCATGATCTGTTGTGCAGCATCTCATCTTGACAGGAAGAAAGGGGATGATCAAGGAGCAAGTTGGAGCTGGTAATTCCTACTTAGAAGACAGAACAGCCCTGCACACAAGTCCTAGGAAGCTCAGCATATGCCTGTCTGGCTGAGGGCAGACATACATGACCCAGTCTCAGGTAGGAGCTGCACAGACACTTAGAACCACCTCTGGGCTGGGCTGCTAACATTGTTTTTGTCACAGCACTTCTAGGATCAGGCAGAGTCACACCAAGGTGGCTACAAACCTTCCTACCCTGCAGCTGGCCTGCCCTCATCCAGGACCCTCAGGATGAGGATACAGAAAATGTGAGTCCCTCTGTCTGTCTGTGCACACAGCTCCCAATAAACTCTGGAAACAAGAAGAGGATCCATGTGGCAACCCCTCTGCATGAGCCAGCCTGGGATCAGCCAGGGGTTCCAGCTCCACACTTGCCCTCTGGTCCTGCAAAAGCAGCACTTGGGTCGTTATCTTCAAATACAAATGGATTTTGTGATTAGCTCATGAATTGCTTAAAGGAAGTTTTAAACAAACCATCATTCTGCATGGATCATTTTCAGAGCATTTAACCCACACCTATCATTCTTAAGAAAATCAGCCTCTAAGTTAATTCATTTTAGCATCCATCTGCCTCCTGTGTTATCCAAGGAACTGCTTGAAGAGGGATAAAAACCAGCAGCTGAATGTAAGCAATGAAAGAGGCCTTTAGGCCACTATTGGAGTGCAACAATTATCTAATACTGCACAGTAAGGGCTGTTCTTGAGGTACCATAAACATCAGAGGGACACAGATTTAAAGCTGATGCTTAGGAAGCACTATGGATGTGTTACTGTCCTGATTCTCCTGATTGGCCACTCTGCTGTGGGTGTGATCAGACTGGGTATCGCTCCACAGTTCTCTTTGAAGTGACAGCTTCATACAGAGGTTGTGCTGGTTTGGTTTGGAGAATTGCATCAATGCACATCTGGGCTTAAAATTCTTTCTTTGCCAGTAAAATTTGCTGAGTTAGTATTTTGATAAGCAGGAAGGCTGAGGGAATGGGCTGGGAGTTACTGGACCAGTAAAACAAGACTGAGTCCCCATTCCATAAGAGGCACTGAACTTCAGAATAGAATAAATTCAGATTGTTTAGGTGAGAAAGACCTTGAAGACCGAGTCTGTTACCCCAGACAACTTTCAAGAGCAAAAGGGAACTAAGAAGGCACAAGGAAGAAACAAGATCAGGTAACCTGGATGAACTCCTGCAACATCATTTCCACCTTGAAAAGGTTTTGGTACTGTTTGGAAAAGCCTCCAGTTGAGTAAGAGTGTGTAGAACTCAGCAGAACTAGGTAGAAAACGACACAAACTAAGCAGCCAGAGGGAAAACTATGAAACAGATACAGTAACAGACAAGAATAATGATGGAACTTAAAGGAATTGTTTTCAAAAACACACAGGAAGTTTAGGGAAAAATTACTTCACATTTCAGATTGGATTCTCTTTAATTCAGTATATTCCTTTACCTTTCCATGTTCTTTCCTCATGTGGGAGATGTAAATGTCTCTCTGATTGAAGAGCCTGTCACACTCCCAACAGGTCCAGCCAGGATTAGTGACCTTTTTAGGCTCTGCTTTCTTTATGGGAGAAGGAGATTTCTTCTCCAGCTTTTCTGTTCCATTGACAGATTTTGTGTCCTCCTTGTTGTGACTGGCTGAGTTCTGAGTTGTGGGTTTAGTACTGAGAGGAAGATTTATCCCCAGGTTTGGTGGCCCCTCAACACTTTTCAGAGTTCCATGCATAGACTACAAGAAAAGAGAGAAAAAAGCACAAAACTGACACAGATGTACAAAGTTGTACCGACCAAATGCACAGAGCCTTTGAAGCAAACCCCTTCACTTACTTCTTTGTCAAACTGTTATCATCAGTTCACATACAATCATCACCAGAACACAGGCAAGGCCTAGCATGACCCAGCCAACACCAGTAAGACACACCATCTGTAGGTATTTTCACAAAAAAAATTAAAGATACTTTGTAGGGTTAAGTTTAAATTGCTGTTTAACAGGCAGGGAAAAAAAGGACTCAAGCAGCTCTTATTAAGTTTAATTTCTTGCTTTACTTCCCTAACCTATTAGTTGAACATCTTCATTTCAGACTACACTACTGAAGCTTTCCAAGCAGGAAAGGCTTTTACTGCCAAATTTTGATTTGTCACATTGGTAAATAAGAAAAAGCAACTCTGGAAACATCAGAGAGCTCCATCATTCAGGGTGTATTAATACTTTATACTGAGGCTGAGGTTAAGCCCTGTGTTCAGATGAGGAGCACCCTCACTTAGGGGCTTTGTTGTTAACAGCCCTTGCAATCCAGGGTGTGCAGGGCTGACAGGGCAGCTCAGGGGGTCTGCTTTCAAGGCCCTGCAGCGCTGGGGTAGGGACCCTCCCTCACTGACTGCCATCAGTGGTCAGCAAGAAGGGAGGAAGCCCTCCTGCCCCACTTCTGAACCTGGGTGGTGAGTGCTGGGGTGACACCCCAGCCTTCCAACAGGGTGACCGGTTCAGGAACAGCCGGGGGGCTTCGGCCACGTGTCCCAGTTCTGCACATGGAGGTGCACACAGCAGCAGGGAGGCCACAGGGCTCTGGGATGGCCACTGCCCAACAGGGACCCACGGGCCAGGTGGCCCACATCTAAAAGGCTTGTCCTTTACTGTGACAGGGCTCTCATCCTCTGGCCTTCCCTTGGAGGATGTATTTAACCATCCCAAATGAACACTTATCCCTCAGGTAACCTCAGCAACAAAACCCCCACTCAGCACATGCTTGATTCTGAGAATATAGGAAGGCCAATCTGAGACTCCAGTCACAAGTTCTTTTGTAAATCCTGGGGCTCTTGGGACTACCTGCTGGCTCTACAGCAGGTATCCACCTCATCTGTAGGGCACATCCTTCTATTTAAGAGCTGTTAAACGGAAGCAAAGACAGTAATTAACCCCCCTAACTGTTAGCGAAAGAAGCAAAGCACACAGCCCCCAGTGCCTGGCTCTGAAGCGAAGGGAAGGCTGCAGCAAAGGAGGAGCTGCCTTTGGTATCCCAGTGCACAGGGGAGGGGGAAAGAGGCTCCTGTGCTTTCAGGCATCTGAAGCTGACCTGGCCATTCTATCCCAGCCTGGCTTGTCGGTGTGTAAAGTGTTGGTGCTCAGCCTTCTGAATGTCTTTTAAATTCAATACTTGATATTTCATTTCTTATTTGAAAATACACAAAAGGGATTAAAGAGCAGCACAGAGTGCAGTGCTGGCAGCACGTGCCCCCAGCCCAGCGGGGAGCATTGCACCTCCAGTCCAGTCCAGTCCAGTCCTGCACCACCTGCTCTCCTCACTGGCTGCTGAAATCTTCTTCTAGTGAGCCATTAGAGGAAAATGAGCCATAGGTTTGGCCATTAAGAAACACTGACATCTGCAGGAATTATTCTGGCTTATTTCTTGTAGCTTTTAATAACCTCCTCCTGAGCTTCCCTCTGTCCCTTTTTGTTCTGCTTTCATCCAGGTCTATCTCTGCCTTGCTGCTTTATGTCTAGCCAGACCAAACCATTACTTTCTCTGCCCCTGTCTGGCACTCAGCCTCTTGGACAGTCCTTTTCTGCTTTTATCTACAACCTGTTACTGGTTGGTTTTGCTTCCCCTTAACTGAAGTCTGACTTGTACTGCTTTGGTGCTGTCCCCACTGCTGTCCACACACCCTACAGGTGAACCCAGTAATAATAATGCTACTGCTCCTGTATTTTCTAACCTCTAATTTCAGTCTCAGAAATGTCTGAATCCTTTAGAGTGAATTATGCTAAACCCCACTCGTTGGAAGTACAGATCCTGGCATGGAACACAGTGCCCAGATCATAAGTAACTGAGCTTAACTTTAAACTGCAAGATGCTGAAGCACCCTGGTTTATGTAAGGACTGCAGTCAGAGTGTGCTCCTAAGAGTATCTTCAGCTCTTACAGAAATGCTTTTCCAGTAAATACCTGAGTCAGGAAAAACTAATTACAGAAACAAGACATCCACTGCAATATACACAATTTGCCTATTTAATTAAAATAAGAGGAACCATCTGAGTAGATCAAAAAATATACAAACCACAGCTTTGCATTAATGCATGAAAGGACCATTTAAGGTATCTGGCCTAAGACAATTCTTGCAATAAACATGCAAGAAATAGTGCAACTAATTCAGGAACAAAGCAAATACCCAGTCCTTGTATTTTTGAACATCTTGGTCAGCCCTTCCCTATCTCCTCCCCAACTTTAAGACTGGCTTTATGACCAACTGGTTTTTCAAGACTTGTGATCTTATTTTCAACACAACTTTGGAGAATTCTGAGGTCACAAGGGTCATAGTTGAGACTAAAATGCAAAATGATGCTTTTAGCAGACAAAGAAGATGTGTGGTTTTCCACTGTTCTGGACAGAAATTGTACCTTCTGTGTCTGTGCAAGAGAAGTGCACTGAACCTGCACTGCCCCTCTGGGCTCCGGGGGTGCCAGGAACCTCAGAGCTTGAAGACCATACAAAACACAACATTTTAACATTTGAGACCAACATTCACAGACTGCCCCCTCAGAATTACCATCTCTCTCAGCAGTCTTGTTACCCTGTGCCTTTCCACAGCACACAATGCATGAAAAATGGTAGCTATGAAGGAAAGAAGAGAAGATGCCCACACACCTTGATATGATCCATCATAAGCTGTTTCTGTGCATATAGAAGAGAACAGTCTGGACACTTGAAAACAGACACCTTCTGGTTTTCAATGTGCTGATCAAAGTGGCGATAGAGCAAAGGTTGTAGAGTAAACACAGTGTCACACATAGAGCATTTATATATTATTCTAAAAACAGAAGTACAATAAACAGTGTCAGTCATGGTGAGGATCTGTTTGCAAGAACAACGATGTTTATGGTTTTTTTTCTCATCAGAGATAAAGAGCTGAGGTGTTTAAGCAAATTGTTTCACACTCTCTGGCAAAAAGTTAAAATTAAACTATTTCAAAACATGGAAAGCAGTAGAAGAAACACAAAAATAAGAAAAAAATTATTTCAGCAGTGCAAACAAGAAGCCAGAAAACAACAGCATGTGCCACTTACATAATATTAAACACAGAATAATCTGAAAGTTCAACATCTTCAGCTCCTGAACTGGTGTGTTAGCTAAAGGACAATGTAACTGTTACAGGTTGCAAAGGGAAGGGATTCATTCAACCATAATTAGCAACATACCTCAAGATAAATGTATTTATGGCTTTGAAGCTCCTGAATGCCAAGCCAAGACTCTGATAATACCCCAAAGCTCCAGCAGCACAGGACAGCATTTCCTTGGTGTGCCATGACAAGCCTTTAGAAATCTGTCTGTCACAGCAGTGCAGACACCACCAAACCCACACCTTCCTCTCTCAGAGCACATCTGACTTCTGAACTCAGCCCCTGACAAGCACCAGATGAGAGGGAAATCTGAGCCATTTGCCACTGGTGGTGCTGCTGCTGCTGCAGGGGCAGAAATACAGACCCAACCACAGGGGCTCAGCACAGCACCAGGCACCTGCCCAGCCAAAGCAGGCAAATCCCACCCCTGTTCATTAAAAAACACCCCACAAACCCCCTGCCTGCTACAATGCTGAATCTCCTCATTGCCCTTGTAAATGTTCCAAGTCCTTTCCACATCCCTCTAAGCAATTATCACCAGAAATGCACAGTTCCCAAGTTCTAAGGATCACTAAGGTGACAACACCATGGACATTTCCTCAATGTCCAAGCCAGTCTGTAAGTCCAGACAACAAACACTTGGTATTAACTGGGAAAGACACTATTTTTGTGGTCTCAGGTGGTCCCAGTTTCTCACATGTGCTATCTTAGTGCCAGTCCTGGGAAGTGACACCATTTACTGAATAAAAGAAGCACATGAAGAGCTTCACACAACTGAAAGACAGGCAGCCATCCTATTTCCCTGTATTCAAATAATCTCATTTCATCCCACCGAGACTCTGGGCACACAAACATCATTCTTCATACACCCAATAATTTACTGCATCTGGTCTGAAACCACTGTTTGGAATGTAATTGTAAATCACCCAGTTCCAGGAAATGCCAGGGGCAGGAAGCCAGATCCCTGCCAGCCCAATTCCTGCAAACCCCACAGCGTGCCCCAGCACAGAGGCCCTGCCCCACCTGCCCCACACAGGCTGGGTGCTCTGTAACACAGCCCAGAAAGGCCAAACAGGGATGTACTGCCCCAAATCCAAGCTGTCAGCTCTGCCCAGCACTCGGCAGGCCGGGAACTCCAAACACTGCGAGGGCTGGGAAAATCCTGCCTGTCCCTGCGTGCACTTAAGGCAGCACCTTGGCTCAAACTGGCAAGAGGAGCACTCACCTCTGCATTCTGTGACCTATTACAGTGGCACTTAATGAAATTGCACTTGAGTCTTTTTATAAGCAAAATAAATTCATAAAGAGTATCATTATAAGCATTTCTGTATGGATGGAAAGCTAATGCAAAATGCTTAAGTCATGAAGCTGATCAGAAACAGTTTGGCAGATCCAAGCACAATTCACTTCTTGTATGTGAAGCATCTGACACAAACAGTGATCTTAATCTTTTGGGTTTCCCTAATGGGACCTGTGGGAGTCTGAACCAAGTTTCAAGGGTTAGTATCTCACATCCTCTCACTGAAGATGCCATCCAGAATTAAAACAAGTGGGCAAAAAGTGTCTTCCTTTGGTATCAGACTCAGCAAATTTGCAGCCATTTTGCTTTGATGCACCTTCAAACAACCTAAAATAAATCTCCTGTTAGTATCTTAGAAGGAACAAACTGAATTCTGAACTCTGGTTATATCACATCACATGGTACCTTGTTTCTCTGATCTGCCTTCTATTTTCCTGAGCCTGCAAGTTGTTACCGTGTTACTCTGTGCACGCTCCAAAGGAAGCAGGGAGGTGACACCCGAGTGTTTGCTCTCAACAGTGCAGGAAAAGGAAGAGGAGGGGTGCAGTGAGAGGCACCAGGCTCAGACCCGAGGGCAGGAGTGTCTGCACACACATCGGCTCCCGCTGCCCTTCAGCACAGCCCACCTTTGACCAAACACCCTGTGCCCTGCGTCACCCACCACCTTCAGCAAACCACCATGTGCATGCACAACTCCTCCAGCTACAGAACAGAACCACTTCTGCTTCAAGCCAGAAAGAAAGAGATTACAGATCAGAAAAAAGCTTTTATAGAACCAGATAAAATCGCTTTTTCCCAACTTTTCAACCAGATGTTACGAGAATCGCTGTGCGTAAGCGCTGATGAGTCTCAGCAGCTCCTTTTGGAATCACATTATGTGACTTCACACTAAAAATGCAGATGAGCTAAGCACATTAAAGCCTCAGAAGGAGCAGCACTGCAGCCACCTGTGCCAGCCATTTGTGTAATTACAGTTTGTAATCACTCTTTTCTAGTGCTTAAAGAGCTGCTATTGCAGGTTCAGGGAAATGGAACCTTTGCCCAGTAAACCACCAGCTGAAAACTCCTGAAAACATCACACCACCAGCAGGATGGCCAACAGGTGACTTCTCAGACCGCAAGCACAGAGGACAGAATGCAATTTCACAGGGCGTTTAAAGTGCAGTAGAAGATGAATTTTGCTTACTTTGGTTCGCCTATCTTGATACCCGGGTGTTGTGTGTAGGCATGGGAGTGTGTGCTGGGAGCAGATTTAAATGCCATGGGACAGATAGGACACTTGTAAAAGACTTCACAGTGACAACCTTGAATGTGAGACTTGAGTGCCGCCACGTCAGAGTACACGACGTTGCAGTGCAGGCAGCTGCGGAGAGAGCGGAGCAGAGTCAGTGCAGCCAGTGCAGGAATCCACACGGATCCTCGAGGGGGGGAGAGAGGAACACACAGGGATAACAACCGGAGAAAACTTATTCTGTCAATTCAAACAACCCAGTAAGAATCAACACAAACAGTGATTGGTGGATCACAAAGTCAGGGGTGAGAAATTTCCCGTTTTAATTTGAGAATCTACGAGATCCGAGGTCAGAACACGTGGTTGTGTTATCACAGGGAAACAGAGAGAGGGATCAACATTCTACTGATTGCACAAAGAATCCTCTGCAAATTCGGGAAGAGATTTTACAAAATGTGTTTGTATCACATGCAGTGGATTGTTTAAGGCTCACCACAGCAATTCAGAAATGACCACCAAACAGAAAACCAGTAAGGGAAAATATTTGCACCATTTCCCTTGTTTCGATCTAATGAAGACACACTGGTAATGATTTTCTGGACATGTAATCAAATCAGCACTTGGATTGGAACTCCAGGAAACTAAACCAAATCTCTGCAATCATCTCAAGGTATCAGATTGGAATTCAGAAAATATTTTGCAAGAACCTACTTCTGCTGTGTCGGAAATTTGTGACCTTTCCGCATCTATTATAAAATGAAACAATTAAAAATTGCATTAATATTCGAACATAAGGATTTCTTTACACAAAGGTCCTTTTTAGTGCCCTGCATCTCCAGTAGTGAAAGCTGCCAAATCAGTCCAAGGATACACTGCACTCACCAATTACAAAATCACCTGTCAGCTGAACCACTTTCTTATTGGCCAGCCTTTTGCAGTAAGGTTTACAATTTAAACCCAGAAGGCCCCTACCCTTCCAGAATTTCAATTGTGTCTGCTGTCATGGCAGTATGATTGTTGTCATAGAAATGTCCAACCCATTTTTAGATGGTTTCAGTACCCTGATGACAGCAATAAAGCAGGAAATACACTTGCACATTGCATTCAAGGATCCCACTTTGCTCTGAAAATCTATCACCCTTACATTTAATGAAGCATCATCCTTTCTTTTCTGGGCATTTAATTTACATTCTTAATACTCTGCATCAAGTTTATACCCATCTACTCTCTGCTTACCAATGCATTCTCTAAAGCAGATTGTCCTGGTCTTTTGGGGGGGTCTGTTAAGATCTTCTCTGCTCATGCAGAGCTGAACACTTCTTCACAGCTGTACACAGTGTGGTCCTCACCACCACAGTTCATCCCCCGGTGCCACCTCTGCAGAGCAGGGTGGCATCTTCCCCCTTCCCAGCCCATGTCCTGACTATGCTCTAGTGCTGGGTGTGATCCTCAGCATCCACCATTGCATATTTACAGCAGTTCCCAAGGTCCAAGCCTTCCTCTCGGGGACTGCTCTTACAGCTTTCTTGTCTGCACCTTCACAGGATGCAGATGAACTTTCAGGTTAAAGTTTTGGGCTGATTTAGTCCAGCCCATTGGCCTAAATGGCTGGAATCAAATGGAATTCCTTGGCAGAGGCCCTTTGGAAAGGCAGGCCAGGGTTTGCTGCTCCTCAGGCAAATGCCCCACAGTGCTGAGGAGAGGCTGAGGAGTCTGGGGAGGGAGAGATTCACACTCCCAAATACTGCTTTGCTTTGCCTGGGTGACTGGGGTTCAGTCTCACCAGAGTGAGAAATTCTGAATCGGTGGGACAGGAGATATTTATGAGACATCCTAGAAAGTTTAGTGACTCAGATTCCCAGTGAAAGATCTGTGAGCCTGCTGGTGTTACTGGGGCAGGCTGGGAGTCCCTGGGGGTGATTCTGTGCACAAACCCAAGAGACACAGACCAGAGAGAAGGGCAGGGAGCAGTGTGGGAAATGCAGGACGAGACAGCTTGGGAGAAAAGGGTAAAAAGAGAATAACCCAAAGAACTGCCAAGTCAGGCCATGGATTCAAGCTGAAAACAGATGCTCAATGCAGTAAAAATGCTTTCTTGCCATAGTGGAAGATTGCACAGCCCTCCTGGGAAATGAACTGTGGCACCTTAAAGAGGGAAGGAGCTACACCTGCTGGAAGATTAAAGATCCCCCTTTTCCAGCCAGCCAGGATGAAATGGAAATGTTTTAGGAGTGCTGAGCAAAGCTGGGGGGTACAGGTGGCTCTTTTAATCTCCTGCTGTGCTGCCTGCCATTCAGTGCAAGGAAAATTCTAAGATAAAACATTTTTTCCAAGTCTTTCAAAGCTTAACATTTCTATGAATTGCCTCTGGTCCCCATTTTCTCAGGGAGCTGCCATTACAGGAAAATGGAAAAATAATAGGGCAACTGAAGAGTAACAAAGAGCAGGCTGTTGGAGTGAGAAAGGCAATTTCCAAGTGATGTGAAGCCAAGGAATCTTGACTTCCCAGAGAAGAGAAACCAACCAGGCAGGAGCAGTATGGCCACTGACATCCTGTCAATACATTCTGGAAGTCAATACTGAAATGGCTGTTCTACCAGAGAGAACAATCTAGAATTCAGAAAGGTTTTTTAAACAATTAAGGCAATCCATCTGAATTCTCCAGACTTTATAAGCAGTGAAGGCCTGAATCTGTATGACCCTAGCTAATATTCTGATTTAATCATATGCAAAAGTGGATGCCCAAATACAGCAGAATCCTAATGTATTTATGCCAAAACTTGTAATATTAACACCACTGTTGCCATGACAACCTTCAACCCATGAAGCTGCATTCTCCAAACAACACTTATGAAAATGGCAAATTAGTTTTAAAAGCATAAATTATACAGGAATTGACAACAAAAGTAATCATCATACTGACCGAAACCCAACTCTTCGGGTATAATGCAGGCAGTTCTTAGTGACATGGGTCTGGAAGTGCACAGATCTGCAGATTGCTCCACATTCAGGGCACGTGTATGGAGATTTATGCTGATGGATTCTCTGGTGGGATGCAAAACTGCACTGGTTGGGAAGCAGCATCTGGCAGATATTGCATGTCTTCTAAACGATAAACCAGAATAGATGAGACAATAGGTTTGGTTCAGCTCTACGTAAGGTCTTGTGTCAAACACTGCAACACAGCAAATAAAGGTTAAATGTCATGACTGGGGTGAGCCCAGAGGAAGCAGGCAAGGACAAACACTGACAGAGCTGGCAGTGCTGGCAGCCAGACCCACTGCTGTTCTGGGCTGTCCTGACACCACAAAGCTCCTTCACTCCCCTGTTCTGGGCTGTCCTGACACCACAAAGCTCCTTCACTCCCCACTGACCCACTGCTGTTCTGGGCTGCCCTGACACCACAAAGCTCCTTCACTCCCCTGTTCTGGGCTGTCCTGACACCACAATGCTCCTTCACTCCCCACTGACAACAGGAGATGCACATGGATTTACACAACTATTACTCAGGTGCCTCCCAGGATTCCCTTGATAGTGCCAGGGGCCTACATGCAACTCGAGAATCAAATTATTACTATTATTTCTTAGGACTTGTGAATCTCACCAGTGACTTAGCAAGATTTAAAATCAAAACCAAGACTCCCTCATGGCATGAGTATTTATAGGAATGTGCTCTGTAAGAGTCTGGCAGAGGTACTGATGTGTGCTCTCTGAAAGAATACAGACCCAACAAGAGCTCCAGAGCTGCATTATAAATTATTTACTAACATATGAATGAAGAAATCCTGAAAGAAATGCTCTGTGAGCACATCAGCCTGGTGTGTTTGAACTATCTCCATCCAGAGTTTTCCCACATCCTGACCACAGCAAGAAGGCAAAATGCAAAACATTACAAGTAGAGCACGTTAAGCAAAGCACCCCTGCCATGACTCCAGTGCAGGCTCAGTGGCACCCCTGCCAGCCTCCCACAGTAGGGACAGCATCAGTACAGGCACTGCCCTCGTGGAAGGCTTTGCCTGAGTTCTCCCACCTCTGGGGATTCCACACTCTCACCCTGCTCAAAGCCTTTGGGACAACACAGCACGTCTGTATTCAGAAACACAGAGATACCCACTTGGAAATGCCAAATATTTTGTCTTAATGGGCACAAGTGGGGGACTCACACCCTCAGGCTGACTAGAACTGGTCTGGGTTACCAACTTCAGTTTAAATCCTGGCTGGCCATAACTGTGCCACATTTTCTAGGCTTCAGTACCACTCCCCAAGTCTACCCTTGGCTGTTTCTGTATTAGCAAGCTGCAATACAGTCCTGGAGAATCTGGGGCATCATTGGTTAGGTAAGGAAGCAGCAAAACAGAACTTCTTATTCCAGTAACAGAAACATCTGGGGGGTTCAGAGCCCTTCTGAGGGCTCTGGCCTGCAGCACTACCAAAGGAAAGGGGATGTGATGCCACAGAGGAGCTGTACAACATTCCAGCCCAGCTCAGACAGCTCCCTGATTCTGCACAAAGCTGCCTGCCAGACCCATCTGCTGACCCAACATGACAACAATGCCCTTGGTTAAGGCCCCTGCTCTGCTGTTTTGATGAGTACAGAAAATGTTTAATTGTAACTGATTAGAGTAGAACAAGAAGCATCTCCTGTGAAATTCTGACACTCAGCACGTTTGCTTACCAGTTTATTTTGGGCTTATGGTGGCATTAACTTCAGTTCTCTCATTCCAACCCACACCAAAATAAAACACAGTTTGTGAAAATCATCACCTGCCTGCATTTAAAGTCAAAGTTTCAGGAAAAAAAAAAAAGGGGGGGTTAGAAGGAAAATTGGTGGAGATGGAAAATAAAGATACACGAGACTGTGGAGTATGAAGGGAAATGAGCAGTGCAGGTGCCATGGGAGCTACACACTCCCATCTCTAACTAAGACAAATATTAACATTCATTAGCCCAGACTTGCTCCCTTTCCCCCCAGTAAGTAAATGGGGGTTTCATTCAGCCAGAAAACCTGTCAGTGAGTGGGCCCATTCCCTTTAACTGGAGTATTAATGAAAATCAAACATTACAGAAAGGTGACAACTTTATAGGGAACATCTTTCATTGAACAGCAGCACCTGAGAACCCACTTGTCTGGCTCCACCTCACTGCACCTACTGTTGGACATTCTCTGAAGATCTCAGTTGCTTCCCCACAGTTCACCACCAGGACAAACAGTGCCTAACAGGACTTTGATGGAGAGCAAACTCAGCAGCACCAGGGCAAAAGCACCAGACAGAGGGAGAGAGGGAAGGGCAAAAGGTTGGGTTTACCAGTCCATAAAGACAAAGGCCCCCCAAAGTGAGCACATCCCTTTATCCTTGTTCTTTCCCCCCCCCATTTCAGCCTCATCCTCCCAACCTTTTCTCATAATATCACTCTGTTTCTCATCCACTTGCTTTACCTTGGGGCCTTCTTACTTCCTTGACTTTCCAGTACCAAGAATAACAGGGATTTTGCAAGGACTACTGGATCTTAGACAGAATGTCACATAACAGGTCTATTATGGGGGAAAAAAATCCACCTACCCCCAATAAGCACCAGCAAAGCAGTTGGCTAAAAACCCAAACTACTGAGTATACAGTAACTCAGGCTGGTGCAGAACATACTTATGGTCAGCCATGAGATACTGTTCAGAACAGTAAGGGCAGCAAGATCCAAGGGTGGCACACACTCTGCTATCAGACTCACTTAGGCAGGCACACCTTACAAAGAGAAGCTCACTGGAAGGGCACTGGGCTGGGGATCCAGGCTCTCAGTCTAATCCTGCCAGCCAGTTAGTGAGGGAGGAGCTGAGGCAGAGCCTTGTAAGCCACACAATTTCAGTTGGGTCTGCATGCAAATCCCTTTATGTTACTGCCTGTAGGGGTGGGCACAGCAGAGCTGCTCTGTGCTACAGCACAGGTCCTAAGTGCAGTAAACAGATCCTGACAGGAACCTGCCTGTACTCCTGTGATTAGTGCATTTTTTTCCTTAAAAATCTTTATCCTGTACACTGGTCTGTGACTCCCAGGAATATTCTGGGCCGTTCCTGCCTCGAGCATGCTCGCAGGTTTTCAGCTTCCCCCACAGCAAGAAGCTGAGCACCAAGCTCAACTGAATGCTTTGAACCACACCAGAATCCCTTTTAATTGGCACACCCCAACAGAGATCCAGCTGTACTGTTTAATTAACCACCTTCGCTCCTACAGGATTATAAAATACATCGCACACTGATTAAGATGAAGTTTTATTGAATGAAGTGTTTGTTTCAGGTTAGGCCACATACATTAGTGAAGAATTTTAGAACGGCTTGGAAGTTGCACTCATCAGCACTCGTAAGAGGAAAGGAAACCCAACCAACTAAACCAATGGTGACACATGAAGGAATGGTGCCAGTGAACAGCACTTAGGGTCTACACCCAGCAAACACACTGTCAGTAGTCAGTGTGCCATTTGTCACTGCCTGAGTCCCTGCAGGTGGGAGCAAAGCCTCACTCACTTAGGGCACTAGATGAGAACTCTCAAAGCTGAGGACCAATTGAGAACGAATTAAAGCTATCGTTCAGGTTGAACACACAGGCTGTTAATGAGGGTGCCAATTAAGTGGATTCCATGGGCAAGTCAAATTCCAAAGCACAGAAAGAAGCATGAAAATATTACCAGCAAAACCTGGTAATGTCAGTATGAAAATGTTCAGCTGCAAGAAAGCTAATGCTAAATTTTAGCAAAAATAGAGGGTCAATTTCAAACTTCAGGGCCCAAAAAGACTCTAAGAAAAGTCTTATTTAAAAAGCATTGACATTCACTATGGAAGTGCTTGCAAGCCTTTTGATGGTTTTCCTTTATCATTTTAATCACAGAGGTTCAGGTAATTAACAGCTAAATGGAAGTAAAAACACATCCAAAGTCTCCTAGGCTTATAGATGAAACATTGGAATGTAAACATAGGATACTCTACTTGTCCACTCGTGTCTGCGGCCTGCTGGAAATGAGTTGCAAGAGATGTCTCATCTTGGAAAACTTCATTGCACTCCAAACACTTTAGACTATGCCTACAGAGTTTGGAAGGATCTTCGTCCAGCGGCATAGCCGGAATGACAGGAGAGCTCGCCGGGGCCGAGATCACCGTCCCAGTTAAGCCAGACTGCATCTTTGTTACGGGGTGCGTGCCAGCTCCCCCTGGGCTCTGGAGCACGGCTGCAGCAGTATTGCTGGAAGGAGATGCTATCATCTGATCTGCTGGGACCGGTTTCAGGATCAGGTGGGAACACTGCATCACGACGCCCTTCTCCTTGTGTCCGCGGGCGTGCGACAGGAGGCTGCATTTATTGTAGAAAACTAAATTCTTTGTGCAATGATTACAAGTCACTTCGATTCGCACGCTCCTCCTGTCGTAATGCTGAGTCAGGCTCTTCTCGAGAGCAAACGAGTCGCCGCACTCCAAACACTTGTAACCTCGCGTAGGGAGCGTGATCCCGGCGTTGGCAGGGGGACTGAGGTTTGGGATGTAAACCGGAACGGGGTTGACGCTGCTCAGCACCTTATTAAATGCTTCCACCACAGAACTCTGCAGAGATGACACCACCTGCACTCGAGACACCTTTTTCGAAGGCTGTGAGGCGGCTGCAGAAATTATTGCCTGCTTGATTTGCTGCTGGGGTTTCGTTAGCACTTGGCGCAGTTCAGAGGCGGTTTGGGCACCCTGAGGCAGAAGGTTAAGGTTGGCAAGATGGACCGTCTTTGGCACAAGTTTGGCACTGGCAAGGCTTGACGCTGGCACCACCACGGTCTGCTGCTGGATGGCGTTGGCGGCTTTGATGATGGCGCTGCTGGCGCTCTGCACGGAGGCGGCAGAGATGACGGTGGCTTTCACCGTGGTGTTGTTGGCGAGCTTCAGGTTGATCACCTGGGAGCCTGCGGTTTTGACTGCGGAAACGGGCAGGAAGGCGGTAGCCACGGGTTTGATGGTGACCTGCTTTGGTGCCAGTTCTGCAGATCCGACTGCATTGGTGACAACTGAGGACTGGAGAGGAGCTCTGGGAGGAGACGAGAGAACGGCGGCAGAAGTTGGTGAGGACAGGAGAGATGTCATGGAGGTCACCATGGAAGCGCTCTGCTCTGGCTTTTTACCAGAGTCCAAATCAACTTCTGGCAACACTCTTGTAACAGTTCTCTTGATCTCCCCAGAAGAAGTCTTGATGGTTTTTATCCGAACCTTAGGAATTGCTGGTGTCGACCCCGCGGGAGAAGACGGGGACCCTTTGCTACTGTTCTCACTTGAGACGCTCCTGGGACTGTCGGGTGGCTTGACAGATGGTTTCTTGGCACCATCAATGAGACTCTGAGGCTCAGGTGACTTTTCAATAGCCCGGGGACTTTCACTCATGTCTTTTGGTAATGGAGAAGACTCTCCTGAATTGGACTGTAAATCTTTACTGCTATCTGTAGCTGCCTTTTTAGCACTCAGTGCTGCAATTGCAGCAATGCAGGAGGAAAGCTTTGCTGATGACTTTGCTTTGGACTGGGAAAGGCTGGCAAGATTTGCATCACTTTTTTCAGCACTCAGTTTTCCATCAAGTACTCTGTTTTCAAGTAGCTTCTCAGAACTGTCTTTCAGCAATTTGTCCTCTGCTTTTCGAGCTTTAAAAGGCTCATAGACATTTAAATTCACAGAGTTCGCCTCTGTCTCTCGTTTAGTGACTTTATTTTTATCTATACTGCTTGAAACTGGGATTCCAGATTTAATCAAGTTCTCCCCTCTGAGTGCCTTTAGCTTGTCATACTCCTGCTGGGACAGAGATCCTGCCAACACGTTTGCTCTGAAATTTGCACGCATCTCCGCTTTATCCGGCGGGTCGTCCACCTCAATTCTTTCATCATCGTCAAATTCTTCAGCGCTTGATATTGGGCTGAACTGGTTGAAAGCCGAATCCTTCAGCGCAGTCTCAGAAGCTGCCCCATCATCTTTAAGTGACTTCCCTTCATCTTTGCTGTAACCCTCCAGAGCTGCTGAGGTCAGGAAGCCATTGTGCAAGCCGTTGCCCGCGGAGTGGTGGCCATCCTTGTCCCCGGCCTCGGAGGACTCGATGGTGCGCACGTTTTTCACGATGACGCTCACGCCGACGTCAGACGACGACGGGGCGTGAGAATCTTCATCCGTGTGAGCGTTTTGTTTTATGTGGCTCTCGTGGTCGTCGTGTCCAGATTCAATGGCTGCTTTGGGATCAACCATGTCTGGTATGTCAAAGGCTGCAAGAAGGTCATCGAAATCTGGGGTCTTCATATCCCCCATGGTCACGTATTTGATTGTGGGCAGATCTGTAAAATAGAAAGGTCATTACTTTAGGCTCCAGTCTTACACAAAGCAAGCATTTGTTCACATAAGCCATGCAAAAAGGTGTTAGTTCCTTTGTTAATATTTTCAGAAATTATCCATTTCACAGCAGTCCAAGTGTACAGTTAATTATTACACCAAGAGCTACAGTAATTCATCAACTTCACAGAGAGTTTCACTGTGGGCCCAATTTCAGTGACTTTCTCCTGTCCCCTCTCCTACACTCCCTCCTATCCTGGCCAACATACACGGTGCTTACAGCCAGAGACCTGGACATCCATGAAAGTAATGTCAGGCACTTGCAACTTCTCCTAAGTCTTGATTTTCCTTAACATTCCTCTCTTCCTCACTATTCTAGTGCACCCATCTTAAGATTCAGCACTTAAACCACAACTGCCAGGACTCTGCATCCACATTCCTGCCTTTTTTTTCCCCCTCTCCACAAACCCTTCAGTAATTCCTACTCCTAAGGAGAAAACTCCACCTTTTCTCCAAGACCAAACTCAACTGACACCTTGGCTGCCAGCCAAGCTGTTGGTCCATTCCTTCTCTGGGCCAACATGATGCCTGCAAGTACTTCAGAACAGGCTCTCTCAAACCAGGATTTCCTCCCACCTTCCTTTCTTTGGAAACATCTCCTCAAGTGTTTCCTATCAACAGCATGAAGAAACTGGCCCATATTTTAGCCAAAGGAGGGTGCACAGTCCTTGACTGTTCCACTGCCTTACTTCTCCCAGGCAGCCTTTGTATACCTGGCAACACATCCCAGTGAAGCCCTCACTGAGGAGAACTGGGTCAAAACAAGAACCAGTCCATGAGAACTCTCTTCTGACAGAGGAAGAGGCAAGCAGGACAGGCAGGGCTTAGAAATAAAGAGCTGCTTCTGAAGGACTGATCAAGGCAGGTAAAGGCTTTTTGTTTTACTGCATGGAATTGCTGTCACTGCTCCTCAAGCCCTGGATCTGCACCTGTTCCAGGTGGAAGGACTCCAGGCATGTGGGGAAAAGCAAACCTCCCCTTTTTCATGTGCTTTGCTGAGGTGGTGGGGGACACACCAGAGAAACACCTTTTTTTGAACTTTATAAAGAAGGGTTCTCTTGTAGCTCTGTCTGTAGGACACCTGCAGATTGTTCTTCACAGAGAGACAAAGCTGCCCAGAAATTGTTGCTGAAATTAAAGGTGCTTTTGGGGATAAAGCTGAGCCATTGTAAAGACTGAACCCAGAGTTGTTTGGGGGAAAGGTTGACATCCTAATGAAGCCAAAAAAATGGAATAATGTGGGGCAGCTCCAAGACAGGTCCTATCTCCAAACCACACAAACTCCTGATTTTTGTCTGTAAGGTACAAAAAAACCTTCAAGCTTTCCAGGCCTAGCAATGACAAATTCTCCTTCCTTCTCAAAGCTTTTCCAATTTATCTCTGTGCATGAAGGTTCCTGCCATTTCTGTATCACCAACATGGCATTACACACTCAATTTTTATTCTTTTATCATTAATCTTTGAGGAACCAACCAACCACAGTTCCCCAAACTCTTCCTTTTCCTTTGCTTTTGCATGTTCCTCCCAGAGACCTTTCAGTCCTGTGAAACCTGAGCACTGAGACACCACTTTGCAGGGCCTGGCACATGGCAATGTCTTCTTTCTGGTATGGCCATTCACAGCAATTACTCTGTCACAGGACTCCAAACTGCCAATAATCTGGAATAATTTACTTCACCTCCAAACAGGAGGGATGACTCTAAATTAGATCAGGCTTCTTCTGGCACAAAATGCCTACAGAGGGAGCAATACCAGCCTAACCAGCATAAAAGCATACTTTGTATTAAAGTTTCTGTATAGAATCATAGAATCATCACAGAATCACAGAATGGGTTGGGTTGGAAAGGACCTCTGAGATCATCAAGTCCAACCCTTGGGCCAACTCCAGCCCCTTTACCAGATCATGGCACTCAGGGCCACGGCCAA
>JAWWLZ010000094.1:70767325-70795113 GCA_035041345.1 Poliocrania exsul | reverse complement strand
CATCCCATCCCATCCCAGCCCATCCCATCCCATCCCATCCCATCCCATCCCATCCCATCCCATCCCATCCCATCCCAGCTGCTGCATCATCTGTGCTTGTGCCTCCAGCACACCCTGCCCCGAGCTCTGAACCTCTCCACAAGGGGCAGCTTCCCCCAGATTTAAAGCCCGTGTTCACAGAAGTTGGCAACTCTTGTTATCTGTCTGCAGGAGAGAATCTTGAACTGCAAAGTGAACATTTTGCAATGCCCAAGTAGCACAAAGAGTGAGAAACCCTCAGGGCTCTCAGGATGCTGAGAAACCCCCGAATACTGCAATGCATTGAACAACAACAGACTCCCATCTTTAACCATCTGCAGAAGAGATGCTGTGTTCAGATACAGTACAAAGCCAGGAGGATTTGTCAGGCCTTAGCAATTCTTTTTTTTCTGGCTGTTAACAAGCCAGAGCAAGCTAACCATTATCCAAAGAAATCATGGCTAGTTAGAGAGGATCATGGGCTTAAGATGGTTCTGTGAGTGAGGAGTTACAGTCAGCACCTCAGTGTTTCCACATGGACTGGAAGGTCTGAGGTAATGCTGGGCCTCACTGACAGGTTGTGGCTCCTCTGAACAGAGCACAGCAGTTTTTTCCTGCTGGGGGAGAGCACAGGCATCTTGGGCACCCTCACCTACCTGGGCTAAACTATAGTGTGGGATCCTGAGTGTGTTCCCCAGCAGGCAGAAAAGGGCTTTGCTTGAAATGGGCACACACATGAGACTCACTGTTGCACATCCAGTGGCCCTGGTACACAGGCCATGTGCCTGCAGCACTTGCTGGCTCCTCCTCAAGCTGGTGCTCATGGCAGATGGCTGGAGCCTGCATCTCCAGGAGGAAATGCCCCAGGTTTACAGCTGTTGCCAAAAGGATCCTTTAAGCCCAAGCATTTCTAGACATGAAATAGGAAAACTGAAAAACTTGTGTGATTTGGTGATGTCAAAACTTGAAAAGGCCTTTCTCCTGCACAGGAGTACCAGTTTTGGAGAACTGGAACACCTCTAGGGATGGAGCAGCCACAGCTCCTCTGGGCAACCCCTACCAGTACCTCACCACCTTCACAGGGAAGAATTTCTTTTGTTCTATCTAGCCCTGCTCTCTGTCAGTTTAAAAATACTGCCCCTTGTCCTGTCACTACAGGCCCTGGTGAAAAAAATATCTCCCATGGACTTCATTTCTACATACCCCATCAATACAACATCTCCAGCAGCCCCCCTGAGGCTCCCCTGAACTCCCCTGGTCACTCAGAGCTGCGAGGGCACCACCCCAGGGCTCCAGCCAGAGCAGCAGCTCAGGGGGTGTGGACAGGAGCTTTGGGGGGTCAGCATAGCTGGTCTGCTGAGCAGCACAGCCCAAGGCCACACCAGGAGCTGGGGTTTCCCAGCTGTCTCCTCAGGAGCTCAATCCCTGCCCTGTGTCACCAGCCAGTTACACAACACAACCACATCCATCCTGCAAACTGCAACGCTGCTGGATTTGCCCAAGTGCATTCCAGTCTTTTCCACTTACCAGCACCTTCCGTGCTGGGCCAGAACCCCTCAGTCAGCTCCTCCTCAGGCATCAGCCACCTGCGTGATTCACATCCAGTACCAGAGCTCAGCAGCCTGAAGAAAGCCTGTTTTGTTCTCTTAGTGTGCCATATGCGTGAGGCTTTTTCCTTCCTTCTCCTGATATTTATTCAAGTATAGGAGGATTATTTCTGAATTATTCATCGTACAATATCTGATCAGACTGTGGCAGTGCCAGCTCCCACTGCTTAATGAATGAGCCATTAGGCTTTTGCAGATGGTGCCATCAACAGCTCCTCTTGCTGTGCCTTCACCTGCGTTTACACAGCAAAAGGAACCCGAACAGGGGCGGGGAGATGATGAGGTTGGACTCGATGATCTCACAGGTCTTTTCCAACCTGGCTGATTCTGTGATATTATGAGTGGGTTCTGTAACAGCCGTGCAGTGAAGAGAGAAAGTGCTTTTGTAAAACGTACATTTTGTTCAAGGCAGTGTCTTAGAGCATTTTCTCAGAAAATCTTCGTGTAGCTGAGTATGTATCCTACCACACTACTCATTACATGGCCTCAAGCAGTGAAGTAAAAGACACCAATTGAATTGCCAGCAGTTTGGTATCTGCTGTCCTGCCTCATCACTGTGTCTGGCAAGGCTTGGCCCCACCTTGTGAGCAGAGGCAGACCCCATGCGTGTGCTCCAGGCACCTCCTTCTCTGACACAGGAGCACAAAAAGCTAGAGAAGACATTGTGCTGAGAGTCCAAGGGGGTGGGGAAGAGGCACAAGGGGCACAGGCCCATCCTTGCTTTGGGAGGGTCTTTGAAGTGGGGGACAGACACTACATAGCTCCTGGTGCCAGGGAGCTTGCCAGCTCCAAGCCAAAGCACCCAGCTTGTTGGGGTGCCCGCTGGTCCCTGGGGAGGTGGGCACTGGAGGCAATGCCAGTGACAGGAGGGTGCTGCCCCTCTGCAGGAACAGGCACCTGGGCACTCAGGACCAGCAGAGCTGCACCTCTGCTTCTGCCTTTCCACAGCCCACCTGTAAAGGGGAGTAAGGACACACTAAAATAAGGCTAAAGGGGAATCCAAAACATCCAGGGCTGGACTCTGAGCGAGTCACCAGAGGAATGGAGCAAAAGCTGCTGGCAGCCAATTACAAACCTTTTGCAGTGGGAAGAAGCTCAATTAGGTGCAGCATTGTTTCCAGCAAGAGTGACTTTTCTGCTGCCTTTACCTCAGGCAACACGACAAGGGTGGCAGCAGCAGCAGCTTTGCCTGGCGGTGGTTGTTGGTTCCAGGCTGCCTGTGATGATCTCCCTACAATGGCAGCAAAATTAAGATCAAGGCACCTTGCTGGTTTGTGGCCAGCACAGCCTGGGAATCTTGCAAGCACTCAAACTTTCCGTGCTGGTCCTTGGCACATCCTGCTGGATGAAGGACATCTGATTCATCCCCACCTACCAAGGATGAGTCAGAATTATACAAATTCCATTCAGTTTGTGTAACAACACCACTTCCCCTGTTGCAAACCCCCCTGCCTGCTGCCATAAAAGTGTCTACTGAACAACCCCCTGAATGCACAGTGATCAGCAAGGGGTGCCCCCAGCTGGGGCTGGGGGATGGAGTGACCTGGTTTTTGGTTCCTTCCTGGAACAGACAGGGGCTGTTAGCACTGCTTCCATTTCTCTCAAACTGCAAACCCTGCTGCCTCTGCAGCGATTCTCCCACCAAACAGGATTTCATAACAAGCGAGCTGGCTGTTGGCTGCAGTTCAAACAACAGCTTGTTGGCTGCTTCCCTCCACGGCCAACCTGATCCCAAGGCCTGCTGCAGGCAGTCCTCTAACTCAGGCTACATCTCCACTCCTTCCCAGTTCACTAAATCAGCCAGCCCTGGGGGTTTCAGTGCTCAGCAGCAGCCCATGCTCAGTTCCATCTGCCCTCTCCAAGCCAGCTCAGCAGTCCTGGGTGGCTTTCAGGGCAGGTGGGGAGGTTCTCATCTTGCTCCCCACCAAAGGTACAGCTACAGCAGAGTTCCCTGGGCTGAAGGGTCTCCTGGTGACCCTGTGGGGCACACACCCTCCAGCTGCTCTGTCCTGTCACCCTATAGCTGAGCGTGGGTGGCCACCATTAGCCATTGGCAGGGACCCACTGCTGTTACCAGTGCCAGTGCTGGGGCTGCCCCTGCTCCCCCAGTGCTTAATGGGGGGCTGCTCGTGGAGATCCCAGGCTCACTTTGCCTGGGGGGCTCCTCACCCCTGTGCCCTCAGCTCCAAAACCTCCACCCCCCAAGTTACACTCCCACACAGCCACCGAGCAAGAACTGGCTTGGCTTCAGGTCAGCCAACAATCTCCAGGCTGCAAAGTCAAGTGCTGAGCATCATCTCTCTCCTCAGGGTATTTTTTATTACTCCCTAAAGCTTTCCAAAACTGTCTGACATAATTAAACCCACTCTGGGTTTTGATACATCAGAATTCCTATTATGCTTTTTTGTACCTTACATATCCACCATAGTTTAAACACCTTAGAGCTGGCAGACAGATGGAGTTTAACAGGAACTATTCCACCAACAGATGCTGCTACCAAGTCCTCATTGCTGAGTCTGGGAAGGAACTGAGGGGCAAGGCAAGAAAACAGGTTTTCTTACAGAGCCACCATCTGCCAGTTGGAGAAGCTGTCACCAAGGAGTAAGTATCACTTGTGTAAGGAAAACATTACTAATACCATTCTCAGGACAGCCCTATTATATCTATTAATTTTAGGGTAACTATTGACTGGCACACAGGCTACAGCAGTAAGAAAATATTGTAACTAATGAGTTTCAAAGGAAAGTAACTGTAAACAGAATTAGTTGAGAAAAGAGTTATTTCTTTTGGGAACCTTTAGGTAACAAACCTGGTTTTAATCCTTCTTTGCTATCAGGTTCTATTAAGAATTGTCATGTGACATCAGAGAGCTTTGCCATTTGTGCAAACTTAGACTTCATAAAACTAAGAAAAAAGGTTTTTGTTTATCAGTTTCTAAAGAAAAGAACAGATGATTGGATTGTCAGCAGCAGAAATGAGGAGTCACCACAGATTGCTTTATAGAACAGGGTGATGAGAGACCATGACAGGGCACACGGGGGGCACCGAGGGCCCCCTGGGCACATGGCTGGCAAAGGAAAAAAGACACTGATGGCAAGGCAGCAACTGAGCATAAAACTCACTCCCACATTGCACCCAGCTAAGCCAATGGCTTGGTCCTGTGTATTCCACCAGAGGAAACCACCTTGTAGCTCCGTGAAAATCTGGATTATGCCAGAGCAGGCAGCACAGCAGAAACTACCAGGGAGAGTCTGCAATGTTAACAACTCTCACCTCTGATTTATGTGCTGGAGTACAAGTGAGTGTGCAAACAATTGCAGCTCTTGCCAGCACAGGGAAATGGCTTGGCAGGAAGTCCTACAGAGTTATCAAATTTGGTACATTATGAATATCTCAAAACTTGCTGGCCCAATGCTCAGCTGGCCCTGAGAGAAAGGTACCACACATACTGCTGGCACTCAACAGAAGGGAGAAGAGAGGCAAAGAGCTGACAGGCACAAAGAAGAGAGGATGTGAAGGGAGAAGAATCCTGGGACCACTTTAAACACCTACAGTAGTGACAAACAGCCCATTCAGAGGGGAACAGTGGGAGCAGTTTCTAACAGAGGCTTCCCTAGGGCTCCAGGCTGCCTGATGGCAGAGCACAACATCCCTCCTCTTCCAGGATGTCAGCAAGCCGAGCTGGCTCATGCTTAGAGAGGTGAAATAAATCATAACCACCATGTTAAGTCATCAGAGAGCCCAGGAAGCATGTGAGAGCTGACTGATCTTGTGCGTAGTGCAGTAATTTGCATACCAGGTTGCAGCCGTTCATGGCCATGGCGATCGCCTTGGGAACAAACACAGCGCGGGGCGCGGCAGAGCCCGGGCAGGGAGGGCAGCCCCGGTGCCTCCCCACCCACCGCAGATCGGGGGCTGTCGCTGTGGTAACACCACCCACAGGGATCCATCCTCCCCTGCATGCCAGCAATAAGCATGGGAGAACGTATTTCCCCTCATTAGCTCTTAAAATAAACCTGGAATGACTAAACTGCTGCAGTGGTGCCTTAGAAATTAATAAGTGCCTGATTTCCACAACGTGGAGGGGCCCTCACTGCATTCCTGGACTACTGAAATTAATGACCTAAAAGGATGATCAATCTCTGGTTGAAAAAGAAAAACACAACTCCCTGGAATTCCCAACCTGTCTCCAATTCCCAGCAAACAGCCTGGTGCTCAAGTGTCACACTCTAAAAAGTGAGCAGATCTTACTCTGCCTCAATTAAAATTCTGTGCAAGGACGGAGCAAAACTGAAATGCATCATCCTTGCAGCAGTCAGGAATTGATGTCAAGGTGAACATGGCCCAGAAGCTTGAGGTATGTGAGCTGCCCAAGCTACTAATTAGCTGACAGAATGAGGAAAAGTGGTTGATGCATGAACCAAAGGCACAACTACAGAGACAGCAAGAGCACTCCTGAAACCTCCTGAGTCCCCCAGGGCAGATGGTCCTCTGGAGCCAAGGAGGCAGTGGCAGAATCCTCGGCTAACAGGTTATTTTTACTTCCAAGGCCTCCTGCAGAGCTCTGGGGAGGTACAGAAGGTGAATTCACTCCCACCTTACTGCAGTGTGGGGAGGGAAAATGGAAGAAGCCTTTCTGAAGCATATGAACCCTTCTTTTGCCAGAGAATCCTGAATTGATTTGGATTCCCTTAAACCTTTCTTCTAAACCTGTCCAAACCATCTACCTATCCAAAGCCAGATAACAAACACCTGAGTTATCCAAAACCATCCAGCAATGCTAAAGCAGAGGGCAAACTAACTGAGCCTACCAGATACTTTTAAGCAAAAAATAAAGATTATCTCCAAATAATTGCACTTCAGGAAAAAAAAACCAACCCTGAGGCTTCAGTTTAAAGGGCAGCACAAGCCAGAGAGAGCATTAACAAAGCCCAGGTTTAGGCATGTGTTTTAATCCCACTGATTTTACTGAGATTTAAATGTTGACTGCATTTATGTGCAAAAGCAGAAGAAGGTTCAGTGCAGGGTTCACTCTGGCAGCTGCTACGTGGCTGAGGCACAGGAAGGAAAATGCAACTGGAATCAAGGCAGAAGGATTTACAGGGGGATGCAGGAGGGGAAGGGAGGCCCTGCTGAGTCACAGGGCTCAGAGGAACCCCTGGCAAACGGAGCTTCAAGCCTGGGCAGTGGTTTGGGTCTGAAGGATTTAGCAGCACTTAATCACTGATTTAATTTACAAAGTGATTTAATTAGATTTCTTATAAGCACAGCAGGAACTTAACTCTAGATCTAAGATGGCTACATCCACACCATACTTCCCACAGGGGATTTCAATCATTTCTCACACAGAGAAATATATATATATATGAACAAAGGTACCTGTTAAAGATTCCCCTCCAGAAGTTCAGTGAAATACCTCCAATGCCTTTGCATCTCTTGGCAGGCAAGGCTTGAGCCTCGAGGAGGGGGATCAGCCCAGGCCCCACTGCCAGATTTCAGTGTTGATCCTCCACGTGCTGTCCCACTGCAGAGCAGGTGAGCTCAGGGCTCACACTCAGGGCTGCTGCTGCAGGACCACAGTCATCCATCTCCAGCCTGCCCCCAGTCTGTCAGGAATGAGTGGAGTTCTTCTGAAAGAGTCCAGTAACAATGACATTGTTCCACCTGGGCTACAGTTCTTTCACAGCAATGTTCCAAGGCCATGTTAGAAAGCAGGAGTTCCTGAGGCAACAGGAATTCTGATAAGCACAAGGGGAACTTCAGTGCCCAGGAGTCATTAATCAAGGCTGAGGCCTAATGAGGATTCCTGCTTGGATCTCTCCAATCTCTGATGTTCTCATTACCACACACACACAGTTACCTTTCAAGCATCTCAGGTACAGATCCTCAGAGGTGACTCAGTTCCTCTGCAGGCTGACAAAGCCCATGTGCCATTGGAGCACCTGAACTGAGGACTCCCCTGCTGTGGCAGAGCTCTCATGGCAGAGCTCTCCCCAGGGGCATCCTCAGTGCCACCCCCTGGCAGCTCCAAACTAGGCCAGGGTCCCCCCCAAACCAGGCCAGGGGCACCCCCACTCCAGCACTGCTGCTCCCAGCAGAAACCTGGAAAGGTCCAGGGTGGAGATTTGTGGAAGTTCAGCTGAAGCTCACGACTCAGATTTCCCCTTACTTTCTGTTAAAAAATTATTTTATTACATGTTTTTAGTAAAGTTTAGGGCTTTTTAAGACTGGGAGGAGTAGAAGATGGTAACTCTGCAGGGATACATCATCTTGTGGACAACAGCTGATTACACAGGAAGAAAAACAGGCTGTTACACAAATCAGGAGACTGACAGAGTGTCAGCCAAATATTACAGTCCTAGACCATGTCTCAAGCTATTATTTGATTTAGAAGTCAATTGCACAGAACAATTAATGCAGGTATAGCTCACTCATTAAGAGGTAATTCACTATTTAACCCCCTTCAGGAGAAAATCATAACCTCAAGCTCATGTCCAGATTATTTCAAGCATGGCTCATCCTGGAAGTGGCTGTTAATTCCATGTGCAGAGATTTCAGCCCAGATGAATCTGAACATCAGCAGATCCAGTTAAAGATGCATTAACATTCCTATCTGCACCACACCAGCACGTCCCTTGGGGCCCAGCCAGGCCACCAGATCCCCACAGAAGGCACCACTCCCCACTGCAGGTCTGGCTTGTTCCCTTCAATGACATTTAGGGGATCTTAATTACAGCAATGCTATTTATCAGAATCACCACAGCAGGACAGGCCCCTATCTGAAAACTCACCTTGGATTTTAGTCACCTCACCCCCCAATATTTTCATGTTTTCAAAGCACCAAGACTTTTAGAGACCTCCTAAAAGATCACTTTTCTTGTGATCCTTTTTTCACTCCTCTTGCCCATTCCTTGTTAGCCTTCAGCATGTGCTGTTGCAAGGCTGAGCTTACCATACCCTGCTTGCTGTGAGCAGGCCCTTCTCCTCATCTTTCCAGTTAGTGTTCTTTCAGAACATGAAAAGACCACCCCTCCAGATATCACATAGGCAAAAAATCTTAACTGTGTTACACCAGAGAGAAAAACATCACAGTGAGAACAAGGCACAGAATCTGGGACTTTGCTCCATCTGATGATCTCTTAAAAACAAAAGTGATGTCAATTTACTGGCTCTGTTCAGGTTTTGGTTTCCTTGCAGAGCTCTCAGTCCATCTCAGATGCTTCCAGACACTGGATATCTGGCCATGCCAGGAGAATGCAGTCAGAGCTGGTTATCAGGCACTGGAATGTCAGTGACCAATCCTGGTACACACCTGATTGCCAGAGAATGGAACAGGAAACTCTGAGGGGTTCAGGTTTTAACCTGTCTCAAACATCAGCTAGGAGGAGAAAAAAATGAAAATCATGCCTTTGTCATTCCTAAATCTATCAATCAGTCCAGTTTTGTCTCTTTGGATCTGAAGAATTTCCATCACCACCTCATTGCCAGTGCCACCTCTGGACTCTCCAGCGCCTCGTCCTGAACCCCCAAACACCAGGAGATGTGGAGGTCCCCTCTTCAAGGCTGGCACTCTGGCCTGTTCCAAACACATCCCAGCTACTGCTGCTCAGAGAAGCTGAGGCTGTGAGAGAGCAGGAATTCCAGTTCTGCAGTGTCATCAGTGGTCTCTACTGGAACATTACTCTTCTCCACAGCAGCTGAGTCATCCTGGACATCACGTCCCGAAGCCCTGGGAGTCCCACTGCAGGAACACACCTCTGGTTGTGCAGTGCTGGCTGAGCAGGCACTGTCTGCATGGTAATCACCTGGACAGGAGTTTGGTTGGCAGTGAGGAGGGATGTAGCAATCAGCTGCCTCTGGATTTGATTCTGTTGGATTGTGAAAAGGATAACCACCCATGCAGCAGGTGTGGGGACAGTTACTGCCTTTGAATCCATGGTGAAGGCCTAACTTTGCAATGAGGGGCTTCCCAACATTAACTTCCTTTCTTTCATCCATTGTGTCTTCTATTCCTGAATACTCATAGTGCAAGCAAACAGTGAAGGTCAAGTGTTCCTGTAAAAGAGGAAAGGTGGGGGAGAGAACAAATTACTCTTCCTCTCCAAATAAACCCTGTAGCAAACCCCTGAGAAGCCTGATCTGGAGGAGAGCAACCTTTTTAGGAGCTAAAGACACCCACCAGGCAAGACTTGTTTACTGAGGACCTCTTTTGGTCAGTATTGCTCACAGGACAGTCTGTGTTTGTAGAAGCACTTCTGTCACATCAGCTGCCAAAACCACCAAAGAAGAGATGCCAGGTGGTACCTGGCCCAGATGTTCATGACACAGAGATACAGAGAGACACTTCAACAATGCCCCAGCCTGCTGAAGTGAGAACCTTTCAAAAACTCTGTGCCCAGGAGCACTGGCTGGTGGTGCCCAACACTTTCATCTCCTGCTCATGACTTTGTAAGGGGCAGCTCAGCTTCAGGTCATGTTCTTCCTGAACTGCAGGGCACAGAACACCCTCATAGTGTACAACAGATGATCTTCACAAACCCCCCCATCTTGGCCAAGCTCAGCAAGGGCCTAGAAAACACAGAGGGCCTTGCACTCCCATTTCAGATGCATCAATTCCCTGGCTTTTACTTTTCTGTCACAAAATTAAAGCCACTAAAGTGTGTTACTGGCCCTTTCTTCCCTTCAGAGAACTGACTATGCAGCCAATACACAGCTGCTTCAAAAGAACTGCAAAGCAACATCAGTGTTGGTTATCTGGACACACTTGTGAGGAATAATGTGTACTAACCCTTAATTTTTGCAGGGAACTCAGCCTGGTGTAGAGGCAGTGCTTGGGAAGGTCCTTTGATACTAAATAGCTTCCAGTTTCCTCAGGAGTTCCTTTGTTGGCCAATTTAGGATCCACATCCAGGTCCTATTGCAAGAAAGAAATGAGAACTTAATTGAAGGTATAGAATTTGTAGATAATTTCTTTCAGTTTTAGAAGTTTTAGAGGCATTTTATCACAAAAGATGCAGTTTGACATGGATGGAACAGGACATTTTCAGGGCAGCAAGACCATGAGACACCACCAGGAAGCACTTACATGGGTGAAGTCTGTAATGTGGGCTCTGCAAACTGTCATTTCAGGGGGCTTCTTCACTATTCTCGTGTAGATTATCATGACATTGGAGAACTCAGCAGCAAATCCCAACTGAATCTGAACCCCACATTTGAATTCAAGGTACATACTTTCTGGAAGCTCTGCAAAAACACATCATTGCAGTCTAAATAGAACTCACCATAGGCATTTTTTATTTTTTAAAAATAATTTCTGAGCTTTTTCAATCATTTAACAAAGAAGAATTAAGGGCATGATCTCACAAATAAATATCTGCATCTGTGAAAGAGTTGTCTTAGAGATGCCAGCCCAGACCCTCTGCCCAACCTGTCAAAGCAATTCAAGGTGTACCAACAACTCAGTGAATAAGGTAAAAAGGTCTTAAACCCCACTGGCTTTCTTCAAAGCAGCCTAGAAAGCCCCCAATTCATTGTTTTAATTAGTTGTATACATTGAAAACTCCTTTTCATCATGCACATTTACTATACTGTTTGCTTGCCTATTTTAGGAGATGACTTTAGAAAGAGATTAATGGTGTCTGCAAGACACACAGACTACTGGGACACTGTCCCAGACATCCCCTAAGTCTCTATCAAGAACCTCAGACACTCCCCTGCAGTGCAATTAAACCTCCTCAGGATGAATTCTACATTCACCTTGTTCATGACTATCTCAGGAAGGGTTAAACCCCAACACTTCCAGCTGAACATACTCATGAAAATTGAGATATAAATCAGAATTTCTGCCATTTCCATTCCACAGCACGTGCTCTCATTTCTCCCATCACAGCAGCAGGATCAGGTAAAAGCAGAGTGTCCCATACCATGAGCTTTGGCCCACTGCAGGTTCCGTGCCAGGGACTCTGCCGAGGACGTGGTTCCTTGGATGGGGTCGGTCAGTGCCCTCCTCTCCGACAAACTGCTGCGGATCTCCAGGGCTTGCCTGCCCCTGGTGAGGGGGCACCTGCCCATATCTGCAAGGAAGGGGCACAGAGGCTCTTTCACAATCAATGCTGCTGAAATTCCAGCTGAATTCAGCCCCTCAGTGCAGGGCTGTGTGGTTGCTGTGGTTATGCCAGTGCCAGCACATCCATCAAAAGCTGCAGCTTTACAGGTATTGCCTGGTCAGCTCTTCCTTCCCTGAGGCCAAAGCAGCACTCCAGCCCTGAGGGCTCACACGGGCCTGGCAAACACTCTCCCTGTTCCTCAAACGGCATCTGACTGGGTAAGGGCCTCATTAGAGTGACCAATTTCAAGAACATGAATAATTGCAGTAAAGGATGGGGAAAGGGAGTACTGGAAGTGTCACTGAGGGACCCAACACTGTTCATTTGACAGCATCACTAATGACTGGTGTGACAGGACAGAGTGCAAAGCTTGGCAACTTTGCAGGTGATTAAAACCTGAGAGGAGTGACTGACATTCCACAGGACTGTGCTGCCCTTCAGAGGGCCCTGGACAGGCTGTGGAACTGGGCAGAGAACAATCTCATGAAGTTCCCAGCCAGCAGGAACCACGGTGGGGCCAGCAGGAACCACGGTGGGGCCAGCAGGAACCATGGTGGGGCCAGCAGGAACCAGGACTCCATTAATTGTTTAAATTAACTTGCAAATGACTGGACTGCCACAAGCAACTGAACCACAGGACAGAAGAACATTTTGGTGCATGGACAATCCAAAGCTCCATGCAGAAAGACACTCAGAAAAACAAGGCTGACTAAATTATCAAACTGAACACTCTGAAAGAAGATCAGATCCCTTTCTAACATGAAGAACTTTGTTAATATGAGGCTCAGTAGCAGCTGCTTCTTGATAAAAGCTGTTATTTGAACAAAAGGCAGCAAGAAAGGGCTTTAGGTGGTGTAACATGGTCACCATGGGAGGGAGGACATGCAAGCAAGGTTGTTTCAGTAATGCAGGCTGAGGAGACTTAGAGCAGCAAGCTGGAGCTCACCTTCTGCAGCCTCATCAAGCAGAACAGTGATCTTCTTGTCTTCCAACAAACGGTCCTTCAGGAACTTCATGAAGATTCCATTGGCCAGCCCTGAGTGCTGAATTTCAAAAGCTTCTGCTCCTTGGCACCTGTGAGATCAGAGCAGCAGACAAGGGAAAAACACTGAACCATCTGCATGATTAAGGGTAAAGTTATGTTGGGAATGAGGGAAAGAAAACCCTACAATTTGAAAAGCAGGTTGTGTCCAAGGTCAACCTGCTCTTTGTGTTCCCTTGCAAGCAGCTCCTGGAAGGTATCACAGACCAGGGCTGGTTATCAAACTCCTTAGATGAGGAGCTTAAATCAAAGGCTTTATTAAAGCTCTTCACTACTGCTATTCAGCAGCTTGAACACTGACTGAGGTTACTGGTCTGTTAACACCACATAACTGCTCTGGAAAGGGGCAGCTGTACAACCTCAGGGGTTGCTTCTCTGGCACAGAAGAAGAAGACAAATTTCCTTACGTTGCATATCCAAAAACAATATTGGCTGTAACCTTCAGAGCATCCAAGATAAGAACTGTGTCATCATATTCATTTCTGTAATAAGCAAAACACAAGAAAGTAAAAGACCAGTCTGAGAACTTATAAAGGTAACAAATTCACAATACCAGGAAAGCAGAGCTCAGAACCAGTAATTGGTTTCACTCCTGCAATTCTGGAATGAATCCTGACTGCTACAAGATGAAACTCAGCACCATCAACACTCATCCTGAGGATGCTGTAAAGGCACAGGCACCACACATCACCCAGAGATGTGAACCTGAATTGGGTCACAGGCACTTCATTAGCAGTGAAGTTCAGAGGCTGAGACACTGAGGCACCAGCAATTTTCTGTTATGAAACATTCCTTAGAGACCAACTGCCAGAAGTGCTGACTGCAGAGCTGATTTCAAGTGCAGGTTTAACTGGGCATCACAGCTTCTCAACATGGAAAGAACACAGTACTTGGTTTAGAAAAGTCCCACAAATCCGTTTGGTTTTAAGCTCTAAATAAAGATACAACATCCCCAGCATAAAAGCAAAATCCACAGCTCTGGAGAGTTCTAAAATAAACACTTCACTTGAGCCCTTCTGCCAAATTAACACGCCTTTGATCACAGGGATTCTCCTTCCAGGAGATAATGATGGAAGGGGAAAGGGTCACATTTCTTCTATAAGATGCCCCACTTCACTTTTATCTAATCAGACTAATGGTTTATAACTTTTAAACAAAAACAAAGAAGAAATGTCATTCCAATCAGGAGGCAGGTACTTATCAATGGGGACACAAAGTCAACCACTGGGTTCATATTTCTACCCAAGGGCACGGGCAGAATGTGGATGAATCCTACCTGTGTTAAAAACACACAGATGCAGGCTGTGAAATCTCAGAGCCATGAACTCTGGGACTGAGACTAAGGAGTTCTCAGCACCAGCTTTCTCTCAGGATCCCTTGCTGTTCTCTCAAAGTGGCTGTTTGGTTCCTTTCATTAACCTTTAAAGCAGACTCAGCTTTAACCTGTTGCTGCAGTGACTGAGCTGACCATCAGTCGGTTCCCCAAACTGGTCATTACTCCTTATCTCATGAAGCAAAGCCACCCCTGAGCAGCTGCTGTCAGCTCTGCCCCCCGAGGACTGCAGACCATACCTTTTCCTGCACATGTCCAGCAGGAACACGTTCAGCCCCGTCTGCTTGTGCTGCATCAGCCGCAGGATGTTCTGCACGCACAGACAGTTTGCCGAGCGATAGGGGCTCGGAGCGTCCACGGGAACCATGAAACTGTTCCCGTAGTTTTCGTAGCCATGGCCGGCATAGTACAACAAACCTGAGGTCAGACAGGTGGGAGTGAGAGCAGAGTGAGCACATCAGAGCATTTCTGTACATCTGAGCACGTCCAAACCCTCGTGCACAGCGGCACAGTGAGAGCGTTGGAGCCACTCCAAGCTGGCCTTTTAATACCAAGGTGCTTTTGTTACATTAACATCAACCATAACACACAGACACAACAAATGAAAAAACCCCAAAAGTCACACATGCAACAGAATCAATTAGATATTTGAATCAAACACACTGAGTTAAATCCTCTTAAGTGCTTTAAGTGGTTATGACCTTTAACAGAAAGAGTCTGTTAGGTACGATGTGTAACTCACAGACAGGAACAAGGAAATGTGCCCACTGTAAAACATCTTCTCCACGTGTGCAGTTACAAAGCTCTGAGCAGCAGTAACTCTGCAGATTTTATAGACAGAAAAAAACCCCCACTGAATAGTTTGGTAGGACTCCAGAGCACATCCCCATTACCAAACCACCAGCAGCTCATGTTCAGCTGATTGCAGCTACATCTCTTGGTTACAGGCTCATGACTCTCCTGGGTCTACTAAACAAACAAGTTCTGTGCATGCTTACCTAGCCAGAAATGATTGTCCTGCCATCACCTCCCTCACACATCAGTACACAACAGTCTACAGCATTCTAAGATTTAAAATCTTAAAGATTTAAAAATTTAAGATTTAAAAATTTAAGATTTAAAACATGAAATATTTTTGTAGAAAAAAAACCCCAAAATATGTCATGCAATTAAAGAAAGCTTTTCTGCACCCTGGAAAAGGGAACTGCAAGCCAGGGCTTAGATTTTACTTATATGAATAAGAATGTCCAGTATTAAAGTCATATAAAACTAGATGTTCTTAGAATTAAAAACCTTCCCTGCCATAAAATGGAGTTAACAGAAGCTTGTATGATTAAATTTGATTTCACTATTGCCTGTTCCCAGTGCTGGTTTTCCTTAATGATGCCAATTCCATCTTTTAAAAAGAATTTTATTTATCTACACAAAGCAGCCTTTGTGGGTCAGATCTGCAATTAGTATATAAAGCTCAGCTGAATAAAAGTCACCAGAAACCTGACAGTTTATGCTGACTGGAGATGTGGTATCCTTATGTTGTTACTCTTACTGAAAAGGTGTGTCATGACAACACTGGAAACCCAAAATGAGCCATCCCCTATGGATGGAAATTGTAGCATAGGAAAATGATCCACAGTTAATTCAGCTTGTATAGGAGGGCAAGGTAGAGCTTTCACCTTTCCACAGATGACAATCCCTCTGTCCCAGCCCTGCACTTTCTGGAAAGGAACACTGAGCTGGAACTTTCAAACCAAGCCTTTGCTTCTCTGCCTTTTAAGCCCTCCAGTCAGTAACCAACACCAGGCCCGTGCAAGCTGCTCCCCTCCATCCCCAGACTGCTCTTCATGGCAAACACCGCAGCGAGCCGAGCTGGCAGCTCAGGGAACTGCAGGTGCAGCCCTGGAAATGGCAGCAGCTTCACCCAACAACAAGGGAGAGTTCTGAAGGGCACAGAATGTGAGGGGGGTGCTTCAAAACCTGAACGACTAAAGGCAGTAGTGGGCTATTTCCAGCATTGCAGTGCTCACCTGGTAATTTCAAGAGAGTTAAGAATTATGTGAAGTGCAACTGTAGGACCTGTGTATGATTTGCAGAGTTTGGCTCTGGCCCTAAATCAAGGCTCTGTTTGAGATTCCATTTATTCTGTATCTTCTGTAAGTCATTGCACTGACTGTGTTTCTGTCCTATCCCTGGCAGATGACTGTGCTGTGCTGTGTGCTGAGTACCTGCAGCAGTTAAAGTGCTGAGCTCCAGAGCAGAAATCCATCTGTGCATAGCTGGGTAAGTGCAGTAAACATGTTTGGAGGGTCCCAACAGAGCCTTGGGCACAACAATTTGAAGTAGGCTCAAGTTCCTCAGAGACGTCAGCATTTCAGGGATATCTCCCTCCCTCCCTCCCTCCCTCTCTCTCTCTTAAGGAAAAAGCAGCCTAAATATTTTTACCCTTTAAAACAAATGGGTCTGTGCTTTTACCCTGTGTGGAATACAACAATAATTGCACTCTCCATTTAGAACAGCACAAACTAAGACATCACCATCACTTTGTTTACCACTCCTGCCCTTAAGAAGCAGTGTCTGAAATGCCACTTTCCTGGCAGGAAGCCAGAATGACACAACTGATTAGGCAGCAGGAATACATGTAACAGAGACTAAACAGCAGGAGCCACCATGCCTCTTCTATTTGAAGCTATGCCCACTAGAAATGCAATAAATCATTACCCATTTGTGCACTGACAGCATCTTTTAGAGGCTTGAAGTCATTAATAGCCACTATGCAGAAGAATAAAGTGACCATTTAAATTGTAGGAGTTACTGCCAAGCACCACTGAAAAACTGCTCTGCTGACCTTTTATACCAACTGGCTGGAAAAGCACAACTGCAATAAAAATATGCCATGGAAGAGCTCTCACATGGTGCTTCTGAGAGGCTCCTTAAAGCCTGTCAATACTTGAGTTTCTACATTCATGCCAAGAATTAAAGACAAAAATTGAGAAGGTGCAAGAATCCCAGAGCTCACCCAAATGTACCAACACATCTATGTCCCAGGGAGCAGAAAGGCAGAGTGCTCTCAGAGAGCCCCAAAGCTGCTGCCAGACTGAGGCTTCCTCTCAGGCAGGTTTTGGCTCAGACATAAATGCCCAAATGTCAGAGCAGCCAGTTCTGCTCAGGCAGAGCATCAGGTAACACACTCAGAAAAAAAAAAAAAGTCAGGATAAGAAATAATCTGACCTTGTGTTCCAGAAAAGGATCAAATAATGTTTTCTTGAATGGGCTTTACTACAGAAATTCTGCAATTTAAATAGGGGAACTGGCAAACCTTTTGCTCTCTGTTCTAAGTAACTTCCCAAGGAGTTTATACAACCTTAGCCTTTAGAAAATGACCAAATAGTGGCAGTCAGCTGAGTACTCAAAGCCCACAGAAAAACTTTCCTTGCACTCCCAACCAGGTTATTCTCAGCCTTTTCCTTTGCTCTGTGCATCAATTCCACCACACCCTCCTGCCCAGCACCCAGTTTTAGGTGTAGTTAAACAAAAAAAGTTCAAACATTTGATCTGTTCTAAAAGTAAAGAAACAAAAACATTGTAAGGCTGTTTGGCCATCCCATGTAGGGAGCTGGCAGAGGGAAATAAATACCAGATGTTTGTGTACTTGATGCATCCAAAACTGACCTACTTCAGAAGGGATTTTGGGTGTTCTTACCATATACTCCTTTGTCCAGGAGAAGTAAAAATTCATCCACTGCATTTCTCATCTCAGACTCAGTAAGATCCAGCAAAGAAACCACTTTGAAATCCAGCTGCCTTAGCAAACTGGTCAGTTCATAGACATCTACCATGGGAGCCTGGAGCTGGGGATGGTTCCAGTAGCTCATGTTTCCTATCAACAGAGCCACCTTGTCTGTGGCTGCCAAGACACAGAGAGAAACAAAAAAAAGTCAGGATTATATATTCCATGGGTTGCTACATTTAAATGTAAGGTCTTCCCAAGAGCAAACAGCATCCAGTCTCACTTCAGGCACAGTATTGATGTGATTTCATCAACAATACAGCTCAACTCTCTTCTCATCTCAAAAATGCCAAGCCCACCAGCATGAGAGGGAGCACTTGTGTTCCCCCTCACACTGAGGAACCTGAAGGAGAGGAGAAGCTTGGACAGAGGCCAGCAGCCTTTCCACCTGGTGCACTGCCAGGACAACAGCCTGACCACAGCCAGGACTGCCATGCCAATGAAAGAATGTGATTAGAAACCCCCAGCAACTCCTCTCCATAGCTCTCCATCCCTGTGTGAGCCTCAGCTCAGCATCAAAGCACCCACCCCATGGGCACAGGGACAGCATTCCCTTGGCAGACAGGATCCCAGGATCCCAGCACCTCTATCTCCAGCCATCCAAGTGCTCAAAGTAAAGGAGTCCCACACTGGGCTGAGGCCCAGCCAGAGGAATCTGAAGCAGTAAACTGAACCAGTTGAGAAGCTGCAAATGCTCCACGGAGTCACTAAAAATACTGGTGCCCTCAGCACAGTTTAGCCCTGAAAGGGCAAGCAAAGCATTGTACAGGACTGCACAATTACCCACAGGTCTCCCTCCCTGCTGCTCTCTCTGTGCCCCACGCTGGCAGGGGCAAAAGCAGCACAGTCAGAAGCAGCAAAATCTGTTTCCTAGATGTGAAATGCAAACAGTCATTCCAGCTACAAAACTACTCACCAACAGGTCTGTGATTTGGCTGCTCTTGTGGGTCTGCTTGAGAGATGAAAAGAGCACAGTCAGTGAAGAGTCAGAGCTGCAATGCCAGAAAATGAGCTGCATGTTCCCCACAGCCACAGTCTACAGACTCTGCTTTGTCTAACACCTCACTAGTTCAGCACAAAAAGGGCTCTTGTTTGTTTGGTGCATTTAGGGGTGTTTTGTTGTTGTTGTTGTTCACCCAATTTGCTTCACCCTCTTCCAGCACACCCAGTGTAACAGGGTATGAACAGGTAGTTCTATAAATTAAGAAAGAAGAGATGCTTACAGTGTAATTCTGAATCTCACAAACTGCACATTGGTATTTGCTGTGACATCTCAACAGTTCATCCTCTCCAAATGAAATGCAGACATGTGAGGGGGGGATGCTTAGCAGGGATGAGCATCTGGGTATGAAAACTCTTTTATTCTGTACTTCAGAGAAGGGTGGCAGAGCCAGTGCTGTGCCAAGAGGAACCATAAGCAGTGGCACACCTGGATAACCTCACACACCATCACAGAACCACCTTGGTGCTGAAAGTGAGTGTGCAAAAGTAAACACAGAGTTGATGTGTAACCCAGGGAACTACAGGATCTTTGTGATTTGAGATTTGGGCACACTGTGCCAGGGCTAATCCCTTGTGGAGATAACACTTCTATAATAAACATCTACCAGGCTTCAAACCACATTGGCTGACTCCATTCAACACATCATGGGTGACAGCCAGACCTTACACCTTTCCCACCTTAATCACCTGAGAAAGCAGCAATGTACCAAAACTGAGAGTCCAGAGAAACCAAGATAATTTCCCTGTCTAAGTACCCATGCAGGGTAGAAGACCAGCCTTGGGTGATTGGACAAAGGTAACAGCACCCCTGTGATTCACTACATGCTTCAAGTTAAGCTTTTGGAACCATTTTGGACCATCACCCCTACCCCTGTTCAACTCCCAGTTACAGATACACCCAAGTACTGCACAGGATATGTTGTAACCCAGCTGGGGCTTCACTGACTTGTAACATAAAAGGGAGATGCAAAACTAAAGTTTTCCAGAAATTATCACTTACCTGGTTCTTGAAGGTCACTTAAATCCTCTGTGAAGAAATAAAACCACCATTTGAAAAAGAAGCAAAAGCCCCATTTTTGTTAGAAAAGATCTAAGTGTCAGGCACTTATTAAACAAAGCCAAACACAGGAGACAAACTACCCTTCCCAAATACCTTTGGCTTTGCATTTCTGCAGATGTAATCCTTTTTTTAATTCCACACAGAGAAGAGAAAATCCAGCAAATATATTGAGCTGTGCAGACCCAGCATTACAGGACAGAAGACCTAAAACCAAAGGGAGCTGCACTCACTAGGCCTCAATCCCACAGGCATGCAAGCAGCTTGGAGGAGCAAGGAACAAGGCAACAGAATCACCCCTGTGAGGAAGGGATGCTTGAAGGACTGCTGAAAAAGCAACATCCTGAGCAAGAAAGTCGGGTGTCTTGCCAGAAACTCTTCCTCCCCATTGCAGCAGTGCAGAGGAGAACAGAAACCAGCCTAAGGAGGTTGCTGGAAACAGCTCTTGCAAACAGAGAGCTGGCACTGAAGCTCTCTAAGATCACCTGAGTTCCTAAACATCCCCAGATTTTCTTGGATAGGATGTTGCCTCCAGAGACCAGTCAAAGAACTCTCCTGGTCTTCACATTCATTTGAACAGTACAGAAGAAAGCAGTCTGGTTTTTCTCCCACACTCCAGGTCATGGCATGCAGGCAAAGAATAGAGAAGCACATGCAGAAGGAAAGTTGCATCCCATGTCAGTGTTTTAGACTAGACCAAAGCTCTCAACCCACACATGCTTTTGGCAACACACTCCACAGCCCATCATCCCCTCATTGATTTTTAAAAATTGATTCACAACTAAAGGTTTACTTTACCTTCTGTGCACTCCACTGCCATAGCTTTCCTTCCTTGGGTTTTAAAGAGGGGGGAAAAAATTGGAAGACAAGTGCTCTCAGTTATGAGAGTTAGCACACGAGGGGGAAGACAAAGGGCCCTGTCAAGCTGCTCTGCAATCTGCCTCATTTCACAGCAGCACAATCTGCACTGACCACTGTTTATTACTGAAACCTGGGAGTGCTAACCTAGGATATTCTTAGTTAGGAAAGAACTTTCCTTGTGAATTACATACAAGTATTCCCAGATAGATCTGAAGCTCTACAAACATATCTGCTCCTCTTCAGTTCCCTGCAAATGTGTGCACATGCACAGAAACATGTTCTAGCCATTCACTCTGCTTGCAGTGAACAATCTCACCTGGCCTGTGGAACACACTTCCCATCACCAGCAGGAGTTAATCTGGCTTTCAGTTGTCAAAAAGCACAAATCAGCTTGGAGTCTGCTGACAGGCCATGGATGTGCTGGCAGTGCCAAAAACTTGCAGCATTTCTGTGCTGGTTACCATAAAAACACAAAGCTCTGGAAGCAGGCACAGGATTTTTAAACAAAAGGATAAACTGAAAATACAGCAGGTGTGTGCTTGGCTTAATACTGAAAGCTTCCAAAATAAATCTGAATGTTGGGGAAGAAATGGATAAATGAGCTGTCCTGTATCAAAGAGAAAAACTCCTCACCTATAATGACTTCTACCTTCTTGCTGTCTTCATTCTCTTGGCCATTGAACACATGACACCAGTATGTCCCCTGATGCTCCACATCCACGTAGGTCACCTGTGCAACATCAGCCCAGTCACCCTGACAGCCCCAGCAGAACACCTGGGGCAGCTCCTGCAGCCTTGCAGGAAGAGTACAAAGAAGCACTTGGAGCAAGCACTTCTGTCAGAGGTCACCAAGGCCATGCAGAAATTATTTCCTGCCAGAAAGCTTTCTGTGCTAAGCTCAAGGTGGTTGCACACCAGCCCTCAAGGCTGGCCTGGTGCAGTAACTCACCGTGTAGACATTTTTGCTCCCATTTGCCAAAGGAAATCCATTTCTGAACCACTGGTAATGAGGAATTGGGTTTCCAACAGCTCCACATTCCAGTACCAAAGCATCCCCCACTGTCAGGTTCTGTGACTGAGGCTGGATACAAATGCACAGCTTGTTTTGAGGCAAACCCATTAAACTCTCTGAAAAAAAACCAAAAAGGAATTAAAAGGTAAAGAAAGGGTGAAACAACCTAAGGAGAGCAACAGGGGCCCAAGAGCCTCTGGGAAGCAGGAGGACAGGCTTTCAGGAGACACTGGCTTTGCCACTCACCATGAGATGTACCCTGGAGCTCACAAACCTCAAGGCGTGCCCAGCGACTGAACACGAAGGAAACTCCACAGTTCACTCGACAGATGTAGAAGCCAGAATCCTTTACACTCACTGGATTCAAAACCAGCTCTGGAGAGTTACCCTGAGGAACCTGAATCACAGGTGAACCAAAAATACTTCAATTTAGATGGGTTGAATCTAAACCAGGATCGAGCATTACAGTGTTTATTTCCATGTCTGCAACACCAGCCTCAACTCCTCCACTGACTAGAAACTTCTTGCTAAGCTGAGAGACAACTAAACTTAGAGCTGCCTTCCTGTCACATTCCAAAATCAGCCCCAGGGGTGAAGCAGAGTGAATGTAAGGAGTCACTGCACTGTTTGGGCAGACTCCCAGCATTGTTATCCAGCAGAGTTCTCTCATTGTAAATGAGAATGAGAGTCTTCAAAAGAAGGAATTATCATCCAAAATCATTGTTTTCACTCTCACAAACCCCTGCATCCTCTATCAATGATTACCTCTTTTTCCTGCTTGAACCACTGGTAGTGCACAAATGGGTGTCCTGTTGCCCAACAGCACAGCTTGACAAGCTGACCAGAGAGCACTGCCTGAGAGTCTGGCTGTACAACAATCTTCATCCCTGTAACACAGAGGGTACACAGAGCAAAGCTAGGAACTAATGCAAGCCCACAACTTGTATTGGCACTTAAATTGGCCTTTGAGCAAAGAAAATTTGTCATTAAATAAAGTTGAAAAGGATTTCTTTGTACTGTGTATACCCAGTTCCAATTAAGACACAATTCAAAATTGTCTTCCATTGCACAAAATCCAAGCTCAAATTAATCAGTACTCTACAGAGCTCATCAAAGATTTAGGGTAGATCATTCAGATGTTTTAATTTGGGGCTAATTCTCACTAAAGTAAATAACACTTCCCATGGCATCACAGATCCCTTCTTGTACAGGTATTCTTAGTTTTAGGAGTTTGAGATTAGGCCCACCCTGAGGGATGGATCACAGCAGGAAGAGTCTCAGCACAACACAGAGCATTTTCCTCATGCACTCTGATGAGCTGAGCCCTTGGTTTCAGCTTTGCACCTCTGACTCCTGCAGCACAAGGGGCTGGGGTTTGCTTTTACTAACAGGCAAGGGAACATCTTCCACTTCAAATCTGAACTGCCAGGAAAGAGCAGGAGAGAAACTCTGACACCAGTCTGATATGATCCAATTATTTTGTTAACCTAGACCAGTCCAGATCTTGTTACAGCACTGGGGAACTGCCTGTCTTCTGTTCTCCAAAGTCACTTCCTCTGCACCCCAGCCCCACCTCAGTTCCTCATTTAACACTTCTGCTGTTTCCCACTGTCAAAGTGTGTTAAGCAGTTTCTGAGCCATCACAATCCTCTACTGTCAACAAACAGGAATTCTGTTATTTCATTTTAAAGGACAGAGAAATTAAGAAGACCTGTGCTTTTCAAAGATTTCCACTTTTATTTGCAAAAAAAAAATAAAATCTCTCCTGATTTGCATCTCCAACAGCTCTTAAGAAAGTAGATCAGAAAAACAAATTCACTGGAAGATTAATATCTTGCACTCCTCAGAGGCATCACAAAGGAGTTCTAAGAAATCTGATTCATAATTTCTTCCCAGTTTCATTTATTTTCATGCAATTCATTCAGCACTACAGAGCCATTTCCTGTAAGCTTCACACAATTTAAGGGTTCAAAAAGAAAAACCTTCCAGCTCAATCTTTTGATTACAAAGATACACAAACACTTCTTTGATTTTCTCTGGAAAATGCACAGCATAAGTTTTACCTTTGAGGGTGGCAAAAAGACATCTATGGTTACCAGACTCCCTGCAAATTCAGTGCTGATAATCTGACCTGTAATTCATCCTTAGCTCACACACTGGTGAACACTTTCACTCAGGAATCAACCTCAACTCAATGGAATGGCTGCAAAGCATTGCTACAACACACATGGAGAATTCCAAGGCTATCTTAGCAATGGTGCTCAGCCCATGGCTCCTTTTCCCACAATCATCTTAGCCAGGAGCTTGCCAGTCTCCTTTCCACTTCCCACTCTGAAGAGAAGCTTTTGTACCTTCCAGGAGGCTGAATTTCCCCATGTCATGAAGGAGAAGGACCTAAGAGGGCTTTGATTTTGTACTACAGCAAGTAGGATTTGATCTACAGTGTCTTACCCATGCATCTCCTTGTGCTGCCCCAGCTTCCCAGGCTTTGTGACCAATCAAGTATCAGTAGAAAATAATCTAGTTCTGTACTAAGCTAATCTAACCATCCAATTAGCAAATCAGACCAAATGCAGAACTGGCCCTTTCTGGACCCTTCCCCTTCACTTGGGGTAACTTGCTGACACCTGCAGAGCTGGCTGGCAGCACCACCTGTCTGCCCATCCCATGCACAAGCCCCTCTGAAGGCAGCTTGGTGCCAAACCCCAGTCCCCAGGGGGAGTGACAGCACCTGGCACAGCCACACAGCCAAGTGCCCGTCCACACCAACACTGCAGGAGGGCTGCTCATCTACCTGCCTTCCTTCTCACCTCAGGATCAGACAAGCCACTTACCTTGGCAATCATATGGATACCAACTGCCAGAATCCAAGCACTAAAGATGTTTTTAGTTACTGCAGAAAATGAGCTCCTTGAGCATTTCCCGTGTGAAACCCAGAGCTGCAGTGAAAGCACAGCCCGGCACTGACCTGCATGGCTGAGACACTGGAGAGCCTCTGTGTGTTCCAGGGCCTGCAGGGACTCCAGCAGCTCCACCACAGTGCACCCACGATCTCCCAGCAACTTCAGGAGACTCCAGCTGGGACTGCCCTCTGGCTCCAGCACTTGGAGGGAACACTGTTCCAAATCCAGAGGGCTACGGAGGAACACAAGACAGACATGGCATAGACTTTTGAAGGTGTCAGCAGAAAAACGAGTACAGCGCCCTTCAGCAGCGGTAAAGAGTGAGTCAGAGTCTAACTTCAAAGGGCAGGAAGACTGATTTTAGCGGAGTTGTTGAAACAAGAGAGTGGTGCAGCCCAGCCCATCACACCTCACTGCAGGTAACTCAGCCCAGCTTCTTAGTTTCGACTGTGCTGCTAAGTTTTCATGCACTTGTGATCACAGCAGATTCAACCAACACAGATAATCAGGACATGAAGACAGCGACAGAAAGGGAATGCAAGTTTCTGTATCCCCACTAAAAAGGTTCATCAACCTTTCTTTCATTAAATCGCCGTGCCACGGCAAGCTGGGGGCAAAACAGCGGCACTCACCAGATGGACTTTCACAGTGTTGTACAGGATAACACAGAGACACAGCAGCAGCTCCTGCTCCTGCCCCGCGCGGTGACACCGCGGCCTCGGCCGCTGCTCTCTGCCTGTGCGGGCACCCGCGCTGCCCCCTCGGCCGGGCCGGGCCGGGCTTCCCGTGCTCACCCACCTGAGCCGCGCCGTGCCGAGCCGTGCCGGGCCGTGTCGGGCTCACCCCCCTCAGCCGTGCTGGGCTCCCCGTGCTCACCCACCTGAGCCGGACCGAGCCGGGCTCCCCGCGCTCACCCACCTGAGCCGGACCGAGCCGCGGCTCCCCGCGCGCTGCGCCAGGTCCCGCCATCCCTTGCCGGGCGCCGCCCGGTCCAGGAGCTCGCTGAGCCTGCGGAGCAGAGGCTCGGCCAGGCGGCTGAGGGGCAGCGGCCCCGCAGCGCCGCGATCCATCCCCGCTGGGGCCCTGAACCGAGCCCGGAAGGAAGCGCCGCGCGGGGCAGCGCGGGACGGGACGGGACGGGACGGGACGGGACGGGACGGGACGGGGCGGCTGGCCTGGCTGAGGGGAGCGGCACAGGAGGGACGGCTCGGACTGAGGGCACCGGCACGGCAAGGGCGGCTGGTCCGGCTGAGGGCACCGGCAGAGCGGGGCCGGGCTGGTCCGGGTGAGGGGAGCGCGGCCGCCCCGTCCTGAGGGGCCCCCGCCACGGCGAAGCCCTTCGGCAGGAGAAGGGCCACCCTCGGCCCGGCCCTGTGGGCACCGTGAGGGAACCGACCGGGCTTTGTTTCACCCATTTTGAAATGCGAAGGTTGTGTGGCTGACCCTGAGGGCGAGACCTCCTGCAGGGGCCGCGGGTGGCCCTGAGAAGGCCGGGCATGGTCGGAGAGCGGAGCTGGGGCGTCAGCCAGGCCAAAAGCACAGCCCTGAGGGCAGAGGAACGCTCCGAGCAGAAACGGCTTTACCCGCCTGTAGCCAACACAGCCATGGATTGTTCTCCTTCGCTTCCCCCCAGCCTGCAGCCAGTGCCCACACGGGCAGGTGTGCGGATAAGGCTCGGAAGAGCCTTCAGGAGGGAGAGAAAGCCTCCCAAAGAGAGACCGCCATGACTGCTCTCCATCGCTGCCAATGCACACAGGAGTGTGGCCGTGATCTGAGGGGAATTCTCATCTCTCTGAAACTGCAACTTGCTCCAAATGGACCGAAAGCGCCTTAGAAAGTGATTTTACTAACATTTTTAATCAGCCATCAAGCATGCAGGTTGCTCAGGGAGGTGCTAGATGCTCCATCCCTGGAAGTGTCCAGGACCAGGTTGGACTGGGCTTGGAACAGCCGGGACCAGTGGGAGGTGCCCCTGCCAATGGCAGGAGGTGGGACTGAATGACCCTTAAAGGTCTCTTCCACCCCAGAGCATTCTATGATATGAATTTAGCTGCCTCTGGTTTCTTTGGGGGTTATTTTGACTATTAGGCTGTTACATAAAACATAGATATCCCTGTTGCTATTCCTGAATGGCAGTGATTGGAGGTGCTATATTTATTGTTGAACACACCAGTTTCTTATCTGGCTCTAGATAACACTGGGAGCAAGAGGGATTTAGTGGGAGTAGTATAATAGTATCTCATAACCAGATTTGGCTGCACTTTTGGCAAAATGCCTAAGAAAAATCTTGGCACAAACTCACTTTTCAGCCTTTTCCAGATCCCTTAAGCTCGGAGTGGTTTGTGCAATTTATTCAAGTTCCTCCTTGTGTGAGACTTGGCTTCTTGGGTAACAGGGGTGGGAATACTTTCTTATTTCAGTGTTCACTAATTTGCCTTGGAGGGATGTGAATCCTTAGGTGAATTTCTGTGTAGTGATTGTTAAAAGGCCACTGCCCACCTTTGCCTGCTTGTTAGGCAGTGTGGATTTTCTCATGCTCAGCAGACTTTTGAGTGCTTCACCTCCAGCGAGTAAGAAATTCCCAACACGCCCAGCGGAGCAGTCAGGCATGTGCTGCAAAACACAACCCGGTGCTTTATTATGAAAAGCTAAGGCCAACACTTCCTCTCCCTCTCAGCCATGAGGAAATTCCTGTGGACTTCTATGGCAGTAGGATGTGCCCTCTCCTCACTGCCAACTCCCTGTCTGGCGGAGGGTTTCCCAGGAAGGGCCATCTGCTGCATGTAATGAAACCGTCTCTCTTGAAAGTCACACTGTTGAGTGGTCAGCCTGCCTGCCCTGAGGTCACAGCAGCAGGACACCCCTGGAGCCGCCGGCCGCTTCCCAGCTCCCAGCAGCGTCCTCGGAACCGCAGAGCGGAGCCCCAGCCCGGGCCCGGCCCACGGCTGGCATGGCCAGGGGGAGTGCGGGGGTAAGTGTGAGTTTAACATGGGCAGGGGGAGTGCGGGGGTGAGTGTGAGTTTAACATGGCCAGGGGGAGTGCGGGGGTAAGTGTGAGTTTAA
>JAWWLZ010000094.1:70727634-70737864 GCA_035041345.1 Poliocrania exsul | reverse complement strand
TAGTCCCTTTTCAAACAGAACCTTGGGTACTTGTGGCAGTGTCACCTGAGTGTTCAGAAGTGTTCATGGTGGCAGTGGGTGAATCAGAATCCCTTGGCCCTCCAGGGACTCAAGGAGACAGCTTGAAAGGCAGCACACAGTGCTGTGAATCTCTGTGGGCTCTGGGTCCAGCTTTAGAGCTCCAATAACCACCTCACTAACACATAGAGTCAGGGAGTACAGATCACAGTCAGCCTGGGCCTGAAATATGAGTTTGGAGTGCAGAAGAGTCTTCCCTAGAACTGGAGAACTGGGAAACTTGTAGAACATCTCTGGCAGTTTTAACCTCTGTGCAATGACAGACCCTCCCCGTGGAAATGAAGTTATTCCTCACGTTTCCACATGGCCAAAGCCAGACTGCAGGTCCCAGGTGTGACTGCCTGGCTGGTCCTGCTGAACTGAGCATTGCCAGGCTGTGCTCCCTGTTCCAGCCCCTGTGGGTACTCCTTGTATGGATCCCCTGGGCCCAGGGCTCCACAGCTCCAGGGGCAGCTCGTGTGTTTGAGTGCTGAGCCTTGGCTGGACAGAGCTGTGAGGTGAGGGAGGATCCCAGGAGAGAACAGGCCACTCCTTTCCTCCTGTCACACAGCAAGAGGAGTTTGTGTGCAGTGGTTACTGGAGGAGCTTCTCAGTGTACCTCCTGCAGCTTCACCTCACAGAACCTACCAGGGAACTGCAGGGATGTTGCTCCATCGTGCTGGAATTTCTTTTTTTCTTACCTTCAAGGAACTTCAGTATATCTAATGCTTGTGTGGTGTTGGAAAGGGCATGTTGCTCTCCAATAAAAACCTCAGTATAAGCTGCTCAATGTAGGACACTGTCAGTCCTAGAGCCATCCAGAATGCCAGCCCTGGTTCTGCTGTGCTCAGGCCAGGACTGCAGGAGGCTTATGGAGGGCAAGGAGGGAAACAGCAGATGCTTTTCAAGTCAGAAAACTTGCAGTGCCAGTGATGGGAGCAGAGCAAGGAGCATGGAACAGACTCCCTGGAGAGCACTTGTGTGTGGGAGGGAAGGAAGGAGAGGGATTCTCCTGCCCAGCCAGCTCCAGGTTAAGGAGAAAAGGAGCTGCTGTGCAAACTGGACACACAGGGAGGGCCTTGCAGACAAGCTCACTTCTGCTTTCCTCCTGCAAAGCCAGGGAAAAGGGAAAGTTCTGCTGCCCACTCTGCCCCCCAACTCACCCTGAAAAAGATCCCCTCAGACAAAAGCTCCCTCTCAGCAAAGACTTCTTTAAAAAATAAGCCATAATTATCTGCACTTCTGCTGATTTCACTGTGAGTGCCATCAAATATTGTGGGTGTGCAAGGACTGTGATTTCCTGAGTCTTGGACGGTGGGAGAGCCCTGGCTTTGAGATCCTGGCTGGTTATGGATGGCTGAGGTTGCTTGTTCTGCAGTGGTGGCAGGGCAATGTCACTGGGTAGTGCCAGAGGTTTGGGCTGACCCACTACATCAGTCTCTTTGCAGTTCATTTGTCTGCTCCCCACAGACACAGGACAGCCTTGTGCTGTGGGGCAGCCCAGCCCTCACCTCTCCCCTGCCACCTTTTCACTGAGGACTTGATGCCTTTTTCTTTTCCACAGCTAAAAGCTCAGCACTGCCCCACGTTCCTGTTCAAACACACTTGGTGGTGTGAATATTGAGGGTACTGCTCCCACTGCAAGTCAGCACAGCATCCTGTGATCCTAAATCTTGGATGAGCCACTGGGCTTGAGGCTCCTCAGTGCAGTGCTGGTGCCTGGCTTTCCTTAGGCCTTGGAAAGTTCCTACAGATAATCCCTATTCCTTACAATAGTTCTCAGAAGAGTTTCTCTGGGGAAATAGTGAGTGTTCCCAAACCAGTAGGTTTAAAACATGCAGTGTGCTTGGATGTGGTGCTGAAATCCTCCTCACTGCTGTGACATGGAAGGGAGCAGAGCTGAGAGCACATGGAACCTGGATAGATGATGTTTCAAGTTAGAAACAATGGACTTGTATCAGAATTTTGAAAAGTGTTCTATTTGAAGAATGTCATGAGCACCTCAGTCAATTAATATTCTAAATGAAATTGTAATTTGGTGCCAAAGCAGGAGCCAGGGTTTCACTCCATTAGCTAATTGGCTTCAGTTTTCTGTTGTCCTGGTCAGTTCAACAGGGAAAAGAAAATCCCAAGCTGACCTCTCAGAGATGATCCCAGCCCTGTTGATTCCAAGGAAATCCACATTCCCAATGAGGACATGATGGTGATGATTCCTTAAGGTATCTTGTGTGCTCTGCAGTGGAGATGTGGAGGTGCATGGATGGATTTCCCACAGCCTGCGGGGCCTTTGCTTTGAAAGCAGCAGCAGAGCTGTCCATGCCCCAGGGCTGTTTGTTCCTCAGCACAGCGGGAGGAGGCAGTGCCAGAGCTCCCAGACTCCCTGAGCCGCTGCCTTGTCTGCCAGTGGCTATTTAGTGTGATAATGGCGTTTGATAGACTGGACACAAACACCATTGTCACACTCCACAGCCCTGGGAGCAGGTCCTTGGCCCAGGGGAGCAGTGGGGGATGCACATTGCAGGCTTCAGCTGGGCGGTTTCAAAGATCTGCAAAACAGACACATGACCATTTGATGCATATTTATACATGACAAATGAGCATTCTGACAGGTGGGACTCAGGGCTCTGAATTGCTGTGAGGGGGCTGTTTTGTCTCAGCCAGCTGTAGCAATGTAAGAGTGGCTGTAAGAGTTCCCTTGAAGGAAGGGATGGGTCACCCCTGCAAGGACCTGTGTCTTCCTCTCATTGACAGAGCCAGCTCAGAATCCACACCAGACTTTTATGGCTGTGTCAGAGCTGAGGAGTCACAATGGTAGAGATTATATTTGATTTTCTTATACTTGTTTTAGCAGCATTTTTGAGTAGCCCACACTCGAGCCAGCAGTTTGGTCTCACTGCCCTTGTTGTGTTCCTTGAGGGCATTTCAGCCCCCATGAAACAGGGAATTAGGGACTGTGAGCAGCATCCATGGCTGTGGGGTCCATTTCTGCACAGGCCAGGGCAGAGTGTTGGTGTCTGTGTTTTCTGCCCACCCTCAGTGAGTAGAAAACATCCCATAAAAGATCCTGTCAGGAGTAGACTAAGAGCACACAAACATTCTTGCCCAGGGATTTGTAGCCCATGGAAAGTCAGTTTTATGCCATCATCACATCTGAGTGCTGGAGGGAAGCAGAGAGAAGAGAGAGGGGAGCACAGGGGAGGGAGGAGGGCAGAACCCAGGGCTGAGGTCAAAGGTGGCAGCCTTTGTTTTTTTGTAGTTACTGAAAATTAACCTTCTGATTCATCCTGTGTGCACTGGTTGGAAGCCCCATGGCAGGGGATGGAGTTGTCTTGTTGTGCCAAGAGATGAGGATGGGATGTCTTGCTATAATCCTTTTCTACTCTCCCTCTCATTTACTTTTAACTCAGCCATGCATTCCCATTTTACATCCTGGGGAGAGTAATAAACCCAAGCTCTCCAATAGTCCTGTGGATCTGGTGCTGTTTTAGCAACAGACTGTTAAGGAAGTTGAAGTACTCAAAAGGCCCATCCTCTGAGAACTCATCCCCTGGGCTCAGGCTGCCCATCCCACAGAGCTCCCAAATCCAGGTGTTGTTGCAGATGGTGAGGTCGGGGCTCCCAGCTCAGTCTGTGCTGCAGCACCAAAGTCAAAGTGCCAGCAGAGGAGGCACTGATGCACCCTGTTGAGCTGGTGCCCACCTGTACTGAGCCACCTGAGCCACCTGAGCCACCAGCACACTCTGCAGAGTGGGACAGGGGTTTCCTCTCCAGTCCTCACCTTTGGTTCCAACTTTGTGTCTTTTCTGGATCTTTTCCTTAATGGTGATATAGTTCAGCCACTGCTGGCAGCTCAGTGCAAACTCAGTAGGGCTCAGGATCAGTTTAATTTGTGGTTTGTGGTAACTCAGTGCCACGAGCTGGCAGTGCCCTGGGCTGGTGAACAGAACAGCAGAGAAATGGCCCTTCCCTGCCTGGTTAGCAGGCCAGGCTGTTTCATCTCTGGAGCAGGATTGTTACAACAGTGCTGGCATTGCCATCCCTGCCATGGTCACAAGCCTAGGAATGTTTGGGCAGGGCTGACAGTTTTCCAAGGCACTTTCCTGTTGTGTGTCTGTGTTTGGAGCCTGCAGTGGGACAGAGCTGAGTGTTTGTACTCACACAGGTCAGGCCCTTGTGCCATCCCAGCTAGGAAGGACACATCTCTGCCAGGGGGAGAGGAGCTGGAGCAGCCCCTGAGCATCACCTGGCACTGAGCCTTTGGAGTTAATGATGGCAAACACCCTGTCAGGTCCAGGACACTCTCTCTGATGCAGCTGAAGCCCTGAGGTCTGGGGGGCAGGTTTTGGTCCCTGTGCCTTGGCTGTTGCTGCTCAGAGTGGAACAAATGCCAGAGGGATGGCTTTGTAATTCCTCTCAGTGTTCTTCCCTCTTTCCTCATTCATGCTTTACTTGGCTGTCTCTCTGCAGCAGAGGGAAGGCCAGGCAAGAAGAGCCTGTTCCAGTGAATCAGAGGAAAAGCCTGGCAGTCCTGGGCAGAGCAGGAGGAGGGCTCAGGCTGTGGAATGTGTGTGACAGGAGAAAGCCAGGCAGTTTGCAGTTCCACAGCTACATGGAAGCTTCCAGCAACTCCATGTGAGTATTCCCAAGACAAGAGGTAATGGAAGAAAGAGAAATAGCCACTAGTTTTTAGTACTGCAAGGGAGAAAAAAACCCCAAAGCCATGGGAAAGTTCCAGGTCAGTACAGGGAGAAAGCAAAGTGTAGTCATCAGAGAAAAATAATCCCTTTTTTTGTTTTTCTTTTGCTGGACATCTGTGTGAAGGACAGAATTGGAATGTTTCAATTGAGAGGAGCTTTGTGAAGAACAAGAGGGTTTTCAAGAGGGTTTTTGGGGATGGATCACAGAACCTGTCCTTCCTGTGTTCCAGACCTGGAAGCATTCCTGTTCCCCTGGGAAGTCTGTCAGCTTCCCCACCACCCCTTTTTTATAACAGTAAACCCTTAGGGTGCCTTGGGCTGTCCTAACCAGGCATTCAGTGCTGGTCCATTGCCCAGACAGGCCTTGGGCAGAATTGCTGTGCTGAAGTGCTCCATGTTCCAAATCCACCTGCACTGCTTTAGTTTGTTAATCCCTCTTAGCATTTCCTTCTCCTGCCATGAATGGAGCCCAGGAAGGCACTTACCATTGGAGACACCTGCCAGAGGATCCTCTGCAGTGCTGCTGGGGCTTGGCAGAACCAGGATTCTCCTGCAGGACATGGTGTGCTGGGGTCACTGCAGTCTTGGCTCTCTTTCTGGAGCTGCCAGCAGTGCTCAGCTCTTGCAGCCTCTGGTTCCAGTGGACACCTTTCCCGTGCCTTTATGGGATCCTGAGCTTTTAAAGTAAACAACCCATTCTTGCTCTGATAAGTCATATTAAAATATTGATCTGGGGGAGGGAGATGGCCCTCCCTGCACTGAGCCAGAGTCACCTTTAGTCAGAAAAAAAGCTCTTGGACCTCAGTTTTCTCCCTTCCTTCAGGGAGAGCACATGTAGGGAAGGAAAAATGCAGAATATCGGGGGGTTCAGCTGCCTGTTGGGCTGAAATGTGAGATGAAGAGTGTTTACCCTGGCTGCATATTAATGGGTGCTTCTGCCAGCAGGACTGATTTCATCAGTTGCCCAGGTCACAGTGCTTATCTCATGCTCACTGCTAGGGCTTGCCAATATTTTTTGAATTTGGATGTACTGTCTGCTCTGCACAGGAATTTGTCAGAACTCTCAAAAAGCCTGTCCCTTTTCTGAAGGGTTTTACTTCCCAGCACACCTTGGAGCTGGGTGCTCCAGCTGAGCCTGTCTGAGCACCACTGCAGAGCCCAGGAATTGCTCACAGCTCCCAGGACCTCCAGACAGCCAGGGAGAGCATTGCACAAACCTGGTGAATGTGAAGGGGGATCTGAGCCTGACATTTCCTCTGAACATAAAGCCACACCTTCAGAATGATAACTTTTGATAATTAACTGGATAATTATCTCACTGCTTACCATGCTTCTGCTGCATTGGAATATTTTGGAACAGTCTGAAGTAAGTGTGGGGTTTTGAGAAGTAAAGTTTTGAATATAACACCCCCCAAAAGGGAGGAACCAAATCACTTTGCTGAGTTGGGCTGGATGTGTCCATCCAGCAGCAGAACAGCACTGGGAGATCAAACCTGGAACACATTCTGTGTCTTGCCCTCTCCTTTCTGCACCCAAGGCACATCTTTTCTTCTTTAGCTTGTCTTGGACTGTAAATTTGTCATGGCAAGAATGACCTGCTCTTTCCTTAAATGTTGATTCCTGATCCCAGTCCCTTGATGTCAGTCATGGCTAAAGGCAGGGCCTGCCCTGTGCTCTCCATGCAGGGATGAACCTGCAGTTACTGGTTTTAGCAGTCTGGTCCCTGCATATACAGCTCAAAACCAGTTTTTTCCCCTTAGTAAAAACCCCTAATTTCTAATTTTCAGGGATTTAGTGCCACCCTTGGCTTCTGGCTCATACCTCCAGCAATGTCCAGCTCTGTGTTCTCTGGGCACCCACCTGGGGCTGTTCCTGCTGACAGAATTCCTGGGATATTAGGGGGAATATCCCCCCAGCTTCAGCTGCTTTTGTTGGCTGGGCTAGTTCAGAGTCTGCCCTTAAAGCAGAGCAAGGTTTGGGGAAAATCCATCTCTGAAAGTCCCTGTACAACGACAGCAGCATCCCATGTGCAAAGTCCATTTGCCACTGAAAATATGGATGTGCATGTGAGGGGTACAGAAGGCACCTGACAGTTTCCTTCATCAGAAAAAGAGGGTGAAAGACCTCCAAAAAATCCCCCAAACCCCAAATCAACCCCAAACCATCACATGTTGTTGTCCAAGACCCGTGGAGAGCCACTACAATGTGCTACTTTTAATCACAGGGGAAACATCACTTACTTGATATTTCCAGGGTTGTGTTTCTGCAAAGAAAACCCCCAGACCAACCAGTTTGCCTCAAAATGGGGCTCTGCAGTTGCAGGTGAAGCCCCGGGCACTGCACAGGGAGCCTGGGGAGGGGCTGGAACTGCATTGCAACACCCAGGGCTGCTGCAGGCCGGGTGGGGGCCAGTCCCTTGGCATGAAATGCCAAAGGATTTGGAAATCCCTGGAAAAAGAAAAGGACCTGGCTTGTTTAAATGTTACTAAAGGTGACCCAGGGACAGATAATGCAACACAAGTTGCACATGCACCCGAGGGCCACAAGCAAAATCATCTGACTTGAAAGTTCAGTCTGACTGTGCAGAGAGCCCAGTGCAGTGACATCCAACCTGAGTTAGCCCCTGGTTCCATTTGATGTGCAAAGCTCCTGGTGGCACTAGACAAGGGGCACAATTCTATCCATACAGAAGTTCTTTCATGTTTCTTATCTCAAATGTGGAGGATATGATGAGTGAAATAGAAATCTGAGGGGTGATGTCTTTTCTGTGGGGAAACAGTGAAAGAACAGCTCCAAAACTGAAGGAATGATTTACCTCAGGGGCAAAAATTGGGCTTTGGTAGGGAGTTTTTCACACTGGGAGGGTCTGATAAACAGGAAGGAGCTATGGTTTGGTTCTGCAAAACCTTAATTGTGAAATTCTTCAGTTAGAAATATTCTGTGCATGAACATCTCAGTAGTCCATGAGGAGGAGTGGTTCTGTCTCCAGGTGAGTCAGACCTGCACAGGTGTGGGAGTGGTACAGAATGAACCTCCTTTGGAGCTGGTTCATTCTGCTGGTGAATACGTTGTGTGTTCAGCACAGTCCCTTGGGAAAGCCTCTCTGAAGGGCTGTACCCCCACTTAGGGTGGTTATTCGGATCTGCACAGGCAGTTTCACCAGGCAGAGCAAGGTGAGACTTGCAGGTCAGGGTTCTGGTCAGGGTCTCCATGGGGCTCACCTGAATCACTTCTCATGCTTTTTTCCCCCTGCACACTTAGAATAGTCTGAACTTGATATGTGCAGAAAAATGACACAGAAGGATCCTGGTGTGCCTGTAGGGCCAGTGGGGATGGGTGACTGGATTGGGAAGAGCTTTTTCTGCCTCATTCAGCTTCGTGTTCCCCAGTTCATGTGTCACAGACCTCAGGGGAAAGTTGGGGGCAGTTTTGAGGGGTATAGGAAGGTGGACCCCCAGAGGAGGGGCTGGGTTAGAGATAAAAGGCTTACAAAGAGCTGCTGAGGCAGCACTCCAGGGGGATCCCAGCTCTGCAGGCCTCTGGATCCCCAGCACTGAACACTTTTCCTTGCCTGGCCTGCAGCCTCAGACCTGCTGCACTGATGAGCATTCCCAGAGCAGAACCTGTGTCTTCATTGCCCCTGCACGTGGTCAATACCCTGAAACTGAGGTAAGGCTGGCTGTGTCAGCCATGGAAAAACCCTGTCACAGCCCCACAGTGTGCCCATGGCTCCCTGGGTTTGAATTCCAGACAAATCTGGGGCAGAGATTTAGGCCAGAATCTTTTTGTGGAGAAGAATGACACATATAATGAGTGGAACTGAATCTATCCCCTTGCTTTGTTAGTGCCAGGGGCTCTGTGCTGCCTGACATCGTTTCTGGATGTGGCCATGTGATGTTTGAGAGGAACTCTTGGGCTCAGAGTGGGCAGAGCTGGTGTCTGTCAGTTTGCCCCAGATTCCTGCAGCATCCAAGGGGCACATTTAGCAGTGGGGCCCCACAAGCTCCTGGGCAGAGGGGAAGGTGCCAGTGCTGAGCCCGCTCAGATCCCCAGAGGGAAGTGCTGTGACCCTTGGCAGTGGATGGCCAGTGGTTAAAGATTATCTGTGCTGGTCACTCAGGCTGCTGGCCAGAGAAAGATTAACTCAGAGCAGCAGAAAGTAGAGCAAAAGTCTTTAACCTGGAAGCCGTGCTCTCTGCTGATTTCTGGGGGCTCAGTACACGGAATTGATTGTGGGTTTCCCAATCACCAAACTCATTAGCTCAGTTCTGGCCTGTGCTGGTGTTTCTCGTAACCGTTCCCTCTCTGCCCCATCTGACAGGGAGAATCCAGGTTGGGGATTATCTTCAGATTAAGGCAGTGAGGTCTGGCTGACAGTGCCCCATTGGGACATTGCTGTTTCCCAGCAAAACAGTTGTGGGCACAATTTAAGCAATTTTCCTGTAAGCAGAAGGGTATCAGATAAACCCCATGGAGCTGCTCCCAGTGCAGACACGGCTGGGCACGCTGGGCAGCGTTGGGTACCCTGGGGTGGGTCTGAGGGGGCACTCCCAGCCCTGCCAGTGCCCCCTGAGCTGCCCCTGCCCCACTGCCTGGGGCACACACGGGGGTGGGCAACCTCCTTCAGCTCTTGTGTTTGCAAGCAGAGAACCCCTTTAGATCCCCTTCTCAGAACTTGGAGAGGCTTCAGTGGCCTGAGTTCTGTCAGTCCCCAGTGCCAGGGGCTGAGGGTGGCACTGCTGAGGGACCTGCTCCCTGTCCCTGTCCCTGTCCCTGTCCCTGTCCCTGTCCCTGCAGGGCAGTCCCTGTGTCTGTCCCTGTCCCTGCAGGGCAGTCCCTGTCCCAGTCCCCATCCCTGTCCCAGTCCCCATCCCTGTCCCTATCCCTGCAGGGCAGTCCCTGTCCCTGTCCCTGTCCCTGTCCCCATCCCTGTCCCTGCAGGGCAGTCCCTGTCCCTGTCCCTGTCCCTGTCCCAGTCCCTGGCCCTGGCCCTGTCCCAGTCCCAGTCCCAGTCCCAGTCCCAGTCCCAGTCCCAGTCCCAGTCCCTGTCCCTGCAGGACAGTCCCTGTCCCAGTCCCCATCCCTGTCCCAGTCTCCATCCCTGTCCCTATCCTTGCAGGGCAGTCCCTGTCCCAGTCCCTGTCCCAGTCCCTGTCCCAGTCCCTGTCCCTGTCCCTGTCCCAGTCCCTGTCCCTGTCCCTGTCCCTGTCCTTGCAGGACAGTCCCTGCCGCCCACCCCATGCAATGGCTCCCTAAAAGGGAGCTGGGGAGCCCAGCCCAGCACTGAGGCCTGGGCTGAGACTGTTTCCATGTTAGAGCCCATGAATGGTTTGTTTCCATGTTAGAGGCCCTGAGTGGTTTGGGTGGGCAGGGACCTTACAGCTCACCCCATCCCACCCTCTGCCATGGCAGGGACACCTCCCACCAGCCCAGGTTGCTCCAAGCCCTGTCCAACCTGGCCTTGGACACTCCCAGG
>JAWWLZ010000094.1:70671154-70686606 GCA_035041345.1 Poliocrania exsul | reverse complement strand
TGAGGGACAGCCCTGGGGGACTGAGGGACAGCCCTGCAGCTGGTGGAGAGGACAGTGACAAAGGGAGTGCCCCAGGTGTGAGTGTGGTCACTGTCCCTGCCCAGCCCTGAGGGACAGCCCTGGGGGACTGAGGGACAGCCCTGCAGCTGGTGGAGAGGACAGTGACAAAGGGAGTGCCCCAGGTGTGAGTGTGGCCACTGTCCCCCTGTCCAGCACTGAGGGACAGCCCTGCAGCTGGTGGAGAGGACAGTGACAAAGGGAGTGCCCAGGTGTGAGTGTGGCCACTGTCCCTGCCCAGCCCTGAGGACACTGAGGGACAGCCCTGCAGCTGGTGGAGAGGACAGATAAAAAGGGAGTGCAGGGGATTTCTCACTGAGGAGGGAAGAACGGATTTCTCCCCTATCAGGGAAGCTCAAGAGAGCCAAGGGATGGGATTCATCACCCTCTACCTGCAGCTGTCAGCAGAGCCCTTATCTGCAGAGAGCACAGGCTCTCCAGATGTCCCTCTGCACCCCTTGCAGAGCAAGTGCAGAGCCAGGAGAGTCACAGCACTATTCATTTGGGCCATTTCAAACCTCCAGCCAAGGGCTACGTGAATTCTCTTCTGGAAATGGCTTTTGGAGCCCAGGCAGCAGTGCCTGAGGTCGGCCTGCAAGCTCAGCCATGTGCAGTCCAGAAGGGAAGGCCGCTGTGCACCTCAGTCCTGTGCAGCTCTGGGCAGAAAGCAGCCCCTGAAAGGTGCCCCAGCCCTGCCCAGCACCTGCTGCACGAGGGTCTCCCTGAGTGAGGAAGGTCTACTGGGGTGCTGAGCTCCTCAGACAGACACTTCCAATCCTAGAGCTGAAATGTGCCCTTCTGCACACACAACTGAACACTCCCTGTACCACCCCAGTGACACTGTGCAAGCTCCTCTAACTCTGCCAGCAAACCCCCTGTCCTGCTGGGCCTTGGTCACACCCACGAATAAACAACCCCCAAGAGGAACAAACAGATACAAAAGAGGACTTGAACCTGCCGAGTAGCAGCAATTTTCTGCAGGGATTACCACCTGTTCTTTGCCCTGGCAGAATTCCTTTCCAAACCACAGGATGTCACAAAGGTGTAAGGGGCTTACCAGCAACCTTTCTATGCTGAAGGGGCATCACTGAAATGAAGAAATGAGTGAGTGAAATGAAAGGACTAAGAAAGCTTCCATCCCCCCATGGAAAACAAACTGCCAAGATCCACTGTGCTCTATGTCATAATATAATAATGCACTAGAATACATTATTATGTGAGTCTGAGTAAGAGTAAATGTTTTCCCTCATTGCATTCATTAATTGTCAGTGGCTAATTGCTAATTCTGGAGAAGCATTCCAGCCAGCAGCTCTTCCTTTCCCCTACACAGCTTTGTTGGCTGTGCTCTGGGTGATGAAAACGACCCCTGAGCAAACACAAAGCTCGTCACCGACACATCTCAACTCCATCCACTGCCCCAGCGATGGCAGGAGGTCTCCCATGGAGGCCCTTCCCTCCCACCAACGGGCCCAGAACCCCCTCCTGGGGTATCACTGGAGCAGGAAGCTTTGCATGAGCAAGGCACAGCCCTGGGAGAGGCTGAGCCCAGGAGCAGCACTTACAGTGACCTAATTCCACAAAGTTCCACATTCCTCAGATGAATTTCTGACCACTTCCACAGGGTCTGTATGAACCCCCCCACATGCACTGCAGGTGTCACCCAGCCCTGCTGCCCCTTCCATGGAGGGGCAACGCTGCCAGGCAGTGGCTCAGACAGAGTTTGGGCCATCAGTCCCCTTTGCCAGTGGCAGCTGGACCAGGCCCTTGGTGCCCACACCCAGGAGCTGGGCATGCAGCACCCTGGCCCCTGGGATGGCTGTGCTGCCTTTGTAAGGGTGGGTTCAGCTGGAAGGGACTGCAAAGGCCATCTCGTTCCATGTCCTGCCGTGGGCAGGGACACTTCCACCACAGGAGGGTTCCCTTCCCCCTACCTGAGTTTGCTCTGTTGGTTTATGCATCCCAATCCCACGGTATCTTTGGAGCATAAGTAATTCTGTGCTGTCCCTACAATATTTATTCTACAATGATTTCTAAGAAAGGAGGGAAGAGCTGAGCTGTGAGAAGTGCAGGCTGGCAGAGCCAGAGGTGCCACTCTGTTTGCTAACCGAGCAGAATTCAGCCCCACTCCTGCAGCATTTGGTTAGGGCACGCTGTATTTTGCTCCCAACAAAGCTGCCTTTGTCAGCTCTCTGCAACAGGTGTCCAATACACGCCATTTCTGAAGTGTTTCCCACAAGTCCAGCTCTGCACTCACAGTCCCCAGTGACAAACAAAGGCAGCATGTGGGACACGCACAGCATAAAACCATCCACTGCACGGAATACAAAATATCAGAGCAGGCAAAACAATTCCCAACAAGGCTTCCAAATACAAATTCTCCCACTTGGACAGAAGCTCAGGCTTCAGCTACTATTTCCCCCTGCCTGGCAATGAAACACCCCCTGCGTGCCCCCAGCACTTCCCTGCACAGCAGCCCTGGGGCAGCCGCAGGACGGCGGATTCTGCTCCGGGTTTGCCGAAGGACAAATGCGGGGCAGCAGCTGTGGATACAGCCCCGAGGCACACACAGACACAGAGAGACAGAGAGACACAGAGAGAGACACACAGAGAGAAGACAGAGACAGACAGAGACAGACAGACACACTGCCTGTGCTGCCACACTCCACAGGCATTTCTCCTCATGCTATCTGCTATAAACCATGGCAACTTCTCCCTCAGCTTAAGAGATCAGGTACTTCAGGCACAGCCTGAGTGGCATCATCCATCCTCCAAACAAACTTCTGTGGGACAGACTGAAAAAGGCACCTCACCAAGGAGTGTTCTGTGTGTTCAAAAATAAAGCAAAACTTGCACCACCGGAACGCTTCCATTCCCCACACTCTCCATGGCACCCTGCCCAGCCAGTCCCATCTACCCACCCTATTTCTGGGCTCACTACAAAGACAAGAAATACCACAAAAACCCCAGGTTTAAGTTTCAACTAAGTATTTCCCTTTGGGACTTTTTGCCCTGCAGAAGGCAGGGCCATGTGGGCTGAATCCCTCAGGGGGATGTGGTTGCCTCAATCCATTCCACAGGGCCACCAGAACTGAGAGCACAGAGGAACACCCTCCCTCATGCTCCTCTGTAAACACCAAAGCATGTCTGTGGTATGGCAATCCTTACTGCAGGAGGACGAGAGCAGAGACCTGGGGGGAGATCCTTCAGGGAAATGGAAGCTGCTGCACAGACCCTGGGGCACATTTCCACAAACCTCTGCTGCTTTGTCCTGGGTTTGACATCCTGCAGCTACTTAGAGAGTCGGCTACAGTGGTTCTCCAAGAACAGCTGATGTTGGAGAGGAACAGGGGGTACTAAATAGGAAAGGGAAAATCAGACATACTTCTCCCTGCTTCATTTTCTGTATGAGATTAATTTTGGTATGGGAACACTTAACACACTGCATACAGCAAGTCGAACGAAGAAGAAATGCAGTGAAGCTGCTGCATTCCAAATTTTCCTGCTGAGATGTTCTCAGGCTGACAGGAAAGACGTGACACGCTCCTGACCAAAACTGAAACCAGCCTGAAACCCAACCTGGGCCAGCAAGGGATTTCCTTTTATTTGATTGGCACAATAAAGGCTCAGGGATACTCCGTGCTCTTCCACTCACAGTGCCACCCAAAGCGGGTCACACTGCAGTGCCGGGGAGCCCGCGAGCCGCCCCATGGCAAAGCTGCAGAGTCATGGCTGGCCCTGCTGCAGGAGCAGCTGCCCCCCAGCTGCCCCCGAGGCCGTGCTGCTGCCACAGCTGGAGCCTGCAGAGCTATATACAGCATCCCCAGCGCGCCGCAACTCGAGTGGGCCGGCTTGGATTGCACCGCCAAGCAATTTAAGCAAATGACTAATCCCGACCCCTCACTTTCATTCCTACTTTGGGCTTTAAAAAGTGCCTGAAAAACATCAACCGTGAATCCCCTCCCAATGTAACAAAGCAAACCCTGGAAATCGATTTGGCCATTTTAACACCAAAGCAAGGCAAATCCACACAACAGGCCTGTTTACTGAGCTGTGCTGAGCCACTCCGACCTGGACTTGGATCAGGACCTGTGGCACACACAAACATGATGTGGTTTTTTGTTTCCAGAAGGAGGAAAAAAAATCACTGTAACAAAGATTATTTTTTTCCCTAACTGCTTGGTAGCCTATCTAAATTGGTATTTTGACTGGAATTATCCCCAGATTGCTGCAGTCTCAGCTACTATTGCACCACAATATGTATTTTAAGAGCGTGTGGAGGCACACACGTGTGTGTCCATTACACTGAGAGGGTGCCAAAGTACTTGTTGTTAAAACCAGAGGGCGTGAAGGCCTCAGCCAACTAAACATGAACACATAATTTGCCATTTGAATCCTCTGATTTTTAGAAATCTTTCCAGCTGACATAACACTGAATTAAGACACACGTGACAGTAGGATCTGAAAATATTGCACTGGATGCAATCACGACTGAGAGCAAAGTTAGGGCAGATTAGAAACAGAGCTGGCCCGTGGCTCGCTGCTGATCAAGGCAGAACATTCCAGCACTCACAATGGAAGTGGTGCCCTGGCCCCAGCCCAGCAGCCTCTGCAGGGCAGTTGGGGGTTACTGGCACAGCACACATCGTACTTACTGTGGCTGCTGTGGGGCCGGGGGTGCCACGACCCTCTGCACCAACCCCCTGGCCTTGCTCCTCGGGCCCACGGGTGACCAGAATCCTGAAGTGCTGCTGCCTCGTGTTTTGGTCTGGCCTGATTTTGAACAAGCATCCCTGCCCTTGAGGAATCCACTCTCCCGAGTTGGTTCTAGGTGTTTCTGACCCGTTCCTGCCATTTCCAGGGGGTTCTGAGCTCAGCCCGTCAGCTGTGGGGCCGATTCCTTCAGCCGGCGGCTGCACAGGGTAGGACGTGCTCCTTTCCAGCCGTATCCGAGGGTACCTGACCAGTCTGTCCCCCTTTGTCCCAGTAATCCCGAAGTCACATCCTCCTCCCGTGCCTGCCCCGCCGCTCTGCGGCTGCTGTAACTGGAGAACAAAGAACTTTTTCCCCGAATTTGCTGACGGCTCTGGCACATGCTGCAAGGACCAGCGCCGGGGCTCGGGGGTGGCAGCGTTGTTGGGAGCCTCGGGACCCAAGGGCAGCAGAGTAACCTGAGGCACATCCGCACTCGAAGCCCGATGCTGAATCCTCACCCCACCGACGTTCCGGCCTGGCGCCGCTCCGTTCGTCTCCTCCCGCGGGGCGGCCGATGGAGCCTCCTCACTGCGGGGATGGGAGGGCACAGCACCGAGCGCTCTGCGGTTACGGCCCGCAGTTCCGTCTGTCCGCTGGCCCGACTGCTCCGCCGGCCCGGGGACAGAGTTCCCGGGGCTCCCCTGTGCCCTGGCCGGGGCAGGGCAGGGCTTCTGCGGAGGGGCTGCCGGGGGCTCCCCGCTGTCCGGAGGTGTCCGGGGCGCAGAGTCCCCCGGCGGGGCCGTGTTGGCGCCCTCGCCGTCGGCAGCTTTGCGCTGCAGCGAGATCTGCACGGAGGAGCTCCTGGTGGGCCGCGGCTGGCGGTGGGCACAGCTCGGCAGCTGCGGGATGAACATGGAGGAGCTCCTCTTCAGGGCGCCCACCTCCGCCCCGTGCCGAGAGAAGGCGTGCGGGCTGCTCCTCCTGGGCAGCGTGTGGAACGCCAGCAGAAAGTCCTCTTCGCTGCCCCGCTCCAGGATCTCCGACTCGGGCGCGGTGTTGCTTCTGCCGGAGCCGAAGTGAAACCGCAGCCGGTGGGCCATGGTTTTACAGAGAGGGCAGAGGGACCACGGCGACAACTCAGGCGCTGCCAGAAGTTAAAAACCGGAGACATAAACGCCGAGAAAAAGCGTCCCATCTGCCAAACGGTTAGCACTGCGGCCCTGGGAGCGACAGATAGCAGAAATAGCCCAAGTGGCAAGCAGCATTCCAGGCATGACTGGGCAGGAGCCGTCAGCGCTCCTACACACGGTGACAGAGGGTAGGGTGGCGCGGGTCACGTGGCCCGGGTCCCCCTCGCCAAAGTAAGAGTGTGGGGGGTTTGTTTTTGCCTTTTTTTTTTTTCGTGCCAGCAAGAGCCTGAAACGGCACCTTCCCAGCTGCTCCTTTTCCATCAGGGAGGAGCAGCTCCAGCAGCAGAGCCCTCGCAGCTGACCGCGGCGGGTTTGCTCACTGTAAACCTAAACCGCATTCACAGCGCACGGACCTGCTCAGCTGCAACAAAAACACTCTCACTTGGCAGTAAAAGTTTCAGTCAACGCTACATGCAAATAAGGACAGTTCTTCCAAGCATTAGATTTCGGTGTGTTTCAGCACTGGGCTGCCATGGCACAACAGCAATAAATATAGCCCAGTTACGCTTTCAGTTTTAACTGTGCTCCTCACGCGATTAAGCAACAAACTTCTTGCCTTTATACAGCTCCACTGCCCCTACCAGCACAGGGTAACCTGCACTGCCCCTCTGAGCAGCCACAAACTCCACCACACAAAGCAACCGCGGGTATGGCACAGGTCTGGCACAGCACAGGAATGGGCAGGGTGGCAGCAGACAGGGCTGCTCTCCCGGATTCACTGGGCAGTGGGGACGGGGGAACAGCAGGGCTGGGAGCTGCCTGTCCTTCTGCACTGATGTGTCCCAGAGCACATACAGTGCACGGTGCTGGCCGTGCTCCAGAGGGGGTGTCAGCACTGCCAGCAGGGACACACTGCCAGCATGGACACACTGAGAGCAGGGGACACACTGAGAGCAGGGGACACACTGCCAGCAGGGACACACTGAGAGCAGGGACACACTGCCACCCTCCCAGAGCCCAAAGGCCCCAGGAGAAGGGCAGGGTACCCCCCAATGCACACTAACCCCCTAACTGAGCGCTGTTGGTGCTCTGAGGTTCCTCACTCCTGCTGGCACAGCCTCTGGGCAGCCAGAAGTGCAGCTCCATCTCACAGCCTGGACAGCTGTTTCCTGGCAGAACTGGAAAGCCTAAGATTTGTCAACAGCTCTGGAAATCTCTGTGTTGGGGGTCTGTCCTCCATCCAGACATTTACACCTCCTCCTGCAAGCAGCTTGCTTTCCAAAGCCAGATAATGAGCACACACTCCCCAGGGAAACGGAGCTCCAACCCACCAAACTGCAGCAGCCAGCACAATCCTCGTTATTTCCCAGGGATTATGAGCCCACCAGAGGAACACAGAGAGCTTCCCTGCAGTGACAGTCCTGCAGAGGCCCTTGTGGCAGCACAGGTGCTGGTATAATTTCATCTTTTTTCAGCTAAAGCACATTACCCACGGATACAGTCTCTCTCTGCACCCAAGATAAAGCTGCATCACATTTTCTCTGTTTAGACTGGGCAGAGAAAGGCAGGGATGTCCTGCAGAGCCAGAGAGTGCTTTGGTAATTTGGGAACAACAAGAAGGAACAAAGTCTTTGCAATAAAAACTATTCAAGGATTGACAGTAAGTATTTCAAAGTAAAGCCAAACTAATCAGTTCAGTGTCCTCTCATTCTGCAAACACCACCAGATGGAAACCTGCTCCCCCAACCCTTGCAATGCTCTCACTTTGCCACAGCTCAGACCTCCCTGAAGGACAGCAATGGCCCCTCCAGTCCAGGAGGATCCCAGCCCAAGGACAGACTGGCACAGAGGCTGGACCAGAGGGAGCACACACAGAGATCAGTTCAATGACACAAAGCCTGGAAGCTGCCAGGGTAAGGCCAGTGCTGCACACAAAACTTGGAAACCTGAAATGAGGATCCTAAGCCTGGCCTGTCCCAGTTTCACTGTGTAATGTTTCCTCTGGCCCACCTCCCTGTTCCTGTCACCCCAGTACATGCCAGTGGCACAGGCCAGTTTGAGCAGAGCAGTTGGTCACTCTGATCATTGTAAGCCAATAAATCCACTCCCTGTCAGCCCCTCTATAGAGACACTGCCACTGTTCACCAATTCCCTTCCTCATGAAGGAGGATCCAGTCAGTTGGCTCCAAGTCCTTTTTCCCCAGATTACAGCTTGGATCATTTCCTCTGCTCTCCATTTATTAGGAAGACAGAGAAAAAGGATCTTTGTTGAAGACAGATGTTCCTACGCTGTTTTGGTTTTGTTTTTAATAAAAGGATCTTCACAACTCTGAGCCTCATTTTCACAAAGAAAACAAGTTCTGTAGAGGTGGTACCGCCCCAGCCCAGAACAGGCGAATTCCTGATCTCTCAAACACACACATGGTGGTTCCCTGTTCCAGAGACAAACCCCACAGGGCCATCCACCCACCTTCTAACCCAGGGTGTGCAGAGGGACCCCAGCACTGGTCCCAGTTGGATGCTGGAGGCTCCTCAGGAGAGCTGCTGCATCAGCCACATCAAGGCAGGGCCAAGGGCCCAACAACAGGTGGGCATTCAGAGGCAGAGAACTGGAACTCAGCAGAGCATCACCCTGCCATTACCTCAAACCTTCACACACCCCCTGAGCACAAGGGGCAGCTCCCAGAACAGGATGCAGAACCATTAAGAGGTACAGGACAGAGACACCAAAACGTCGGGGCTGAATGTCAGACTTGGCTGTTTGAGTGGAGGAGGCCGTGGGAGGACACACAGAGGTTTCACTGCCAGAGGGCTGGGCTGAGCAGGACCATTCTGGCCTGCACTGGGCACTCCTCTTGTGCTCAGTGCTCTGCTGGTTCTTGGCTCACCCCCTCACACAGCACAGAAAATACACCCTTAAGCTGTGCTGCATTTCCATCACAGCACCACGGGAGCCCCGTGGTCAGTAAAACACAGCCAAGACCTCCATGGTCAGTAAAACACAGCCAGGACAAGCACTCACCAATCTGTTCTCATCAAACACCTCGAACAGGAGCCGATGGTTGGTGGGGTTTACCTGCAAGAGAACCCAGATGTCACTGCAGGTGCCTTAGCTGGACAGTAACAACATCTGGGCACGAGTCTGGGCAGTGGTTAAACCAGGGCACACAGGACAGGACTAACAGGTTTGATGGGAATCTTCACTCAAACTGGAGCAGCAGAAGCCTCCAGCAGCTGAGGGAGCCTGGCAGTGACACCAGAGCTGTCACTGGCTGTGCTCATGAGGACAGTCCCTGCACTGCCCTGGAAAACACCCCCAGTGCCAGGCTGGACAGACCCACGGGCTCCCTGGGCGGTCAATCAATGCAGTGGATGATGGGAGCAAGAGCTCTGCTGCACTGGGCTCAGAATTTCACAACGTGTGTGTTTAGGAGTGCCCATCACTCGCCATTTCCAGCCCATTTAACACACATGCCTGAGAAACACCCAACAGGAGTCCCCCCATCACCTGGAAAAGCAAATATACCTCCAGAGAATTATTCATGCTGAATTAAACTGGAGCAGAAAGACTGACAACATTTAAAAGGACAAAATCAAACAAAAGAAAAAGGACTCTGTCAGGAAGACAAAAGAGTTGCTATTAAATAACAACAAACTTGATCCACTTGATGTGTTTTTCAGGAAAGCTCTGTAAGCCAGGTCAGGTTACTGTGGCCAGCACATTTCATCAAGGAAAATTAGACATAATATAGCACACAGACTGGTGCTGGATGCCCAGTTTAAAGCAAATCAGGGAACTGTGACACACCAAGCAGGGTCTGAGTGACTTTATAGAGTCCCAGTATCGTTTAGGATGAGTGAACAGAGCTTCTGTGAGCTGTGTCAGAGGTTGAAGGAACACAGATTGCAGTGGCTCTGTGCTCTCACTCTCTCTGGGACTTCAGGTAAATAACTCTGTGCTGCTCCTGCTGAGCGTTCCCCCCCTGCAGCAACACCAGGGCACGGGGCAAGCAGGTTTGGAAGCAAACACACCACCACCAAATTTAAAGCAAGATTAACTGGGCATGTGCCAGTGATGACTGTGGGCAAAGAGAGACTTACTCGGAAATAGAATTCCTCATTCCATTTTGGGTTCAGTGTCTGGAAAAGAAATAACAATATTTACATGCTAAGGTTCCTCAGTTTGCAATCATCAAAACGCACATGCAAGTGACATTTCTGTAGGGAAAAAAAGGAAAAATATTGCCATAAAATTATCTAGAAATTCTCTACTGAGTAAAGCAAACATGGGAGGGTATTTGAGTCAGATGATCCTAAAATAGATGTTAAGTATAAATAGAATTCGATGAGTAAAAGGCAAATCACTGAGAACTTATAGAAATACAACCTGGAGATGTTGCATTCTCAAGACTCATTTAAACCCAGATGAAAAAGAAAGTATTTAAAACACAAGGGTAACATTAGGGCTACAAAAATAGGAACAGATTTATACTATGAATTAAACTGAAAAATTAAAGAACAAAAGAAACTTATTTTATATAGGTATGACACTCCTCCTAATCTCCCCCCAGCCCAAGGATTTTCATTTTGTTTTAACAAGCTGACTAAAATGCACAGAATAAAATGCCCACAGAGGCTGCAGTGTGAGAGGAGCTCAAGCACAACATCAGAAATTGATAAAAAAGAGATGAGAACTACAAACAGTAATGTGGCAGCTCAGACCTGGGTAGGTATAAAGACAATTGGACATGTCCAGTGGTGCTGTGGTGGTGCCAGCTCCTCCTGTCCCTCTCTCCCCCAGCAGAGCTGACAGGAGGAGCTGGCTCTGCACCACCACAGTGCTGCTCTGGCAGAGAGGGGCATCTTGGCTGTTTGTCCCACTCCCTGTTCAGATCCCATGGGTTCCATTTCCTCCTGTCCCTCTCTCCCCCAGCAGAGCTGACAAACTTGGCTGTTTGTCCCACTCCCTGTTCAGATCCCATGGGTTCCAGCTCCTCCTGTCCCTCTCTCCCCCAGCAGAGCTGACAGGAGGAGCTGGCTCTACACCACCACAGTGCTGCTCTGGCAGAGGGGGATCTTGGCTGTTTGTCCCATGGGCTCCAGCTCCCCCTGTCCCTCTCTCCCCCAGCAGAGCTGACAGGAGGAGCTGGCTCTGCACCACCACAGTGCTGCTGCAGCAGAGAGGGGGATCTTGGCTGTTTGTCCCACTCCCTGTTCAGATCCCATGGGCTCCCTGTGTGCAGCACACAGGGCTGACTGCCCTGCACTCCCCCAAACAGAGCACAGGAGCTGATGGCAGGGGAGGAAACACCTCCTGCAGGAACAGCCACTGCCCAGGGCAGGGGAATGAACGAGGGAGGGAGGGCAGGGATGGAGTGTGGGCAGGGGGGACCTGCAGCTTTTCCCTGAAGGAGCACAAACACCTTCACAGTAAACAATAAATAAAAATGAGGGGATAAGAAAAACAACGTTACATTTTAAACACTGATGTTCTAAAAAGAGGGCCCATCTGACTGAGCACCTGAAGCACGGGGTTAACACTGAGTTGGAGGGCACTGCTGCTGCCCATGAGCAGCTCGTGAATTGTGAGTGCTCGGGGAACTGGGGCCAGCACAGCCTTTGGTCAGTGCCTGGAACCGCAGAAATCCCTCCCACCTTTGCAGGTCACACTGGGAGGGCGAGGCAGGAGCACAAACACGGGAAGGCAATGCAGGGACAGCTCTGCCCAGAACAGGAGCAGGGACACAGCGGCAAGGGGAGCTACAGCCTAAAAAGGGCCAGTGCTGCTCAGATAAAGCACTGCCAGGAGTCCAGCTGAGCTCCATCTCCTCGTGTGTTCCAACCAGCACACAAACTGGGGGCACGGAGGGCAAGGATGCTCCTGAACAGGAGCTCAGTGGGGAGAATGAGGATTCTGGAGGTGGGAAAGGATGTTCAACGTTCTGCATGGGAAAGGCACAAAAGTTCAGCTGCATGAAGGGGAAGAAATTGAAGCAACTGGATAATCTTCATCCAGACTTGGAAATTCCAGCAGGAATTTAAAGACCACACTGATGATGGTACAGGGTCACAAGCCAGCAAGCAGCAAATCCAGCTGTCCCTGCCACAGAGGGACCCTTCCAAACAGCTCCAAAAGGAAGCACAAGGCACTCCTCAAACCTGACAGCTGGAGAACTGTGGAGGGAGGGAAATCAAACCAAAAGCCTCAGAAATCCAACACTGGCAGGTCATGCACAAGAAGCTGAATTCTTTCTGAAAACTTTATTCTGTCAGAGTAAGAAAATAATGTGCATTTAATCCCTCTGGCAGTAACCAAGCACTCCCCGGGCTCAGCCCAGCTGTACTTGGGGTATGGATCAGACAGGGGCACAAAAAGGGGGCTCTGCAGTCCCTTCTCCCTTCCCAAGGGCCAGACTGCCCCTGAAATCACCCATGAAATGTGAGCACAAGAAGGGTGGGACACAACTGAGGGACTGGCACTGTCAGAGCCTCAGGTCCCTCGTGCCCAGCACTTCTGAATTACTGACTTGAACCCCAAACTGAGATCTGCTAATGGTGTTTGCCATTTGTGAATGGAGAGGGGGCTGCAAACTGCACAGGGCCAACACTGCCTTGGGACCAAATTCAACCATTCAAACCAGCAAGTACCAGCTAGAACTTGCCAACAGAGGAGCTGTTATCACTGACATGGAAATGACTGAGAAAGCCCAGGCTTGAATGACAGTGACAAGAAGGAAGGCAGATGCAGTCCCAGGAATGAAACAAATACCAGTGAAGGAAAGCTTTGAAAAGCTCCTTTTCCCTTTGCACATCAAACCTGGCCCTGTGCAAAGCTCCTCTCACACTGTCTGTGCCTCCAGGACTCCCCCTTGGTTTGCCAGCACACTCAATGTCCTGATTTTGGAACAACAACAACATTCTCCTCCTCACAGTTTTGCAGCAATGATTTCAATGAACCATTCTTGAGTCTAAATATCTTCATAAAAATGACAACTCACCATTTTCCTTTACTTTTCATAGGGGTTATGATTTTTTTCCTCTCTGTCATCAATACCAGCAAATAAAAAAAAAATCCTTTTAAAATCTCAGTGCCCTGCTAATGACAGAGTCCCCTGGTGGAACTTTTGTTTCTGTGGATTGAAATTACAAAACTAAATGAAATGCAATTTTGGTTCTAATTGAAAATGCAAACATTCTGGGGCTTTCCTGACAGCACATCCTCTGTTATGTGGCTGCTTCAAACTCCCATATCAGAATACTTTGAAACTGGAAATTGGGAATGGGAATATCAAAGCACGACCACTTTTGCCAAAGTCAGAGAAATGACAGTGACAGCAGAGTATCAGGTGATGCAGTTGTGTTCCAGTGTTCTTAATATTGCCCAAGCAATGGAATTAAACAGCACACACGTACCTTCTTGATGGTTTTTGTCTGCACAAGAGCAAGTTCTCTGTTCTCGTCTGCTACATACAAGGACAGCTTCACATAAGGGTCACTGCAAAGGAAAACATCAGATTTAATGGTCTGCAATTGCACAGCCAAAGAGAATTTCAGAGGGGATTTGCCACCCAACTGGGTCAGACCAGCACTTCCAAACAACTCCAGTGGAACCCTGGAACTACAGTGAGCCACCTGCACTTGAGGGCTCTTAGGCTGCTTCTCCCACCACGGGGTTCCAACCAGCCAGCAAGTTCACATGGAATCATCTCATTTCCTCCATAGGATGCAGCACCTTGGCAATCACTGAGTCGTGGCAGTGCTAAACCAGACACACTCAGGCTCAGGGAGCAGGGAACTCCTGTCCAGGAAAGCACAGGAAGCACCTGAACCAAAGCTCTGCATTCCCCCCTCTCCTGCTGGTCACGAGGGAAGGCTCAGCCCCCTCAGCTCTGGCACCACCTGCAGAACCTCTCCAGGAAATTCAAATCCTGTCTCTGAGCAGAGCTGCAGAGACCAAGGACACTGAAACAGCTCCATAAGGAAAACAAAATACAGTGTCTGGGCCTGCTAAAAACCTCTGCAAAACCCATCCACAAATTGGAATGAAGGAGGCAGGAAGGTGAGAGGCAATACCCGACTCCCATCTGCAGATGTGCAAAGGGAAGGAAATCCAGTGTTAATGCCACCCTAGTGAACCTGCAGCAGGACAAGCTGCAGGTCATGGACAGACAGAATCAGTGGATATATCCATAGCTATTATCAGGCACTCAAAGGACTGAGCAGGGTTTAAAAGTCAGGGTTTGTGAAGAGAAATGAGCCCGGTCATCATCACAGCAGGGACTGGAGATGAATGGGAATTGATTTGTGGAACACCTGCATTAATGCTCCTCATTACAACCCCAAACCAATTAAAAGCAATAAATCTGACCTATCCTGACAGGACTGGATGGAACCTAAAGAGAACATTGGTGCCTGCTCAGCAGAGCCCTGAAGCTGATAACAATTCTCCAGAGAACAAACTGGAATCCTAAGGAAATGATGCTAATAAGCAAAGTTTGGTTATTCATAATCACAAGTTAGTGCAAAGAGAGTTTGGCAGAAAAACAACCATCAAAACCATCTGAGGTCTTGAGAAATCCTTTCCCCAACCTTCTGGAGTCTCTCAGACGCTCAGAATTAGCCACTTGCCGCGGTTTTGACAACTCTCAGCAGCATCTGGTATTTTCTTACAGCTGAAGGAATTGCAGATATATAATTATCATCTTTCTTTTGAACCTCAGCATGAACAGGCAAGCTGCCAGCTCCTCTGGAGGACAAAAGCACTGATGATTTCAAATCCCAAACCTCCCAGAGCATCCTTTAAAATCCATGTTGTGAAACTGCAGCCCATGGACAGTTTCTGTTTGTTCACTTGACTCTGGAAGTGCATTTGCTCAACACCCTCCAAGCAGCTTTGACAACAAGGCTCCCAACAGCTTTTGCTGTGCCCTGATGTATTATTTACTTATTTCAAGCTCCCAAAGAAGGGGGGGAGAGCAGAGACACACGTGAAAGAACAATGGAACTACCAAGGCCTACGTGGCTCTATTTTTATTTTAAAAGCTGCAACCGCCTCCCCAAGTACCAAATCGAGTCTCCCTGTTATGCAAGTGGGTGCACAGCAGGCTGGGCACACACGGGCACAGGGCACGTGCCAGAGCAGCCTTGGCTGCTCCACAGGACTCTGCACAGGAGCAGTTTGGTCCTGCAGGAACCACAGCCTGTCCTGCCCCCTGTGCTGCCCCTTCCCCAGCTCTGCCCCAAGGAACGAACCAACAGCCCCTGCAGTTCTGGCTGCACAACCTGGGCAGCTCCCAGGGCACAGCTCCTGGGCACAGCTCAACCTGGGCACAGCACAACCTGGGCAGCTCCCAGGGCACAGCTGGGCACAGCACAACCTGGGCAGCTCCCTGGGCACAGCTCCTGGGCACAGCTCAACCTGGGCACAGCACAACCTGGGCACTCCCAGGGCACAGCTCCTGGGCACAGCTCAACCTGGGCACAGCACAACCTGGGCACAGCACAACCTGGGAGCTCCCAGGGCACAGCTGGGCACAGCTCAACCTCGGGACAGCTCAACCTGGGCACAGCACA
>JAWWLZ010000094.1:70620402-70642650 GCA_035041345.1 Poliocrania exsul | reverse complement strand
AGCCCCTCTGCTGGAGATCTGTCACACAAAGCCAGTGCTCCTCTGCTGGGTTCGGGAATGCTCCCAGGAGAGTCACGTCCTGATGCACGTGTGGAAGGTGACACACGTTCCAAACGTGCCCAAAATGCAATCAAGGACAAGGGTGGGATTAGACATTGTGCAAAAATGTGAAAACTCGGGTGATTTTGAAAGGTCTTCCCCAGGAAAAGGAGGAATTTGTATGGTTCATGCTCCCAGAGCGTGTTCAGGCTCTGCAGAGGAAGCAGCTCCATCCACCCAGGCTGTGAATTACACTCATGGACATCTTGCCTTCATCAAACACCCAGGGAGTTCAGCCACTTACCCTGGCAAACAAAAACAGCCAGCACTGGATTGGTGAAACCTGTGATGTTTTCTCTTGCCTTAAACCCTTATCTGAGTTACTATTTAGTTCTGTAAGATTACACTTCTTTATAGCACCCTCTGAGCTGCTTGGCCTCAGGGATGGGATTCAGCCCTGAGTGGCTGAACTCCACGTGGAGACCGTTCTGCTGTGCTTCCACATCCACCTCCATCTGGGGTGCTGGGAGGGAGGGCAGGAGGGTGCAGTGGGTGCCCCTGCAGGGGTCAGACAGTGCCAGGGGCAGGACACACTGCAGGGAGGGGAGCACACACCTCATGCACTCAAACCATGCTCAGCAGAGCAAACTCCTCCTCTGTCACAGAGATGAAACTTCAGCACCAAGGGAGACGCACAGGTCAGGTGGAAACCCCAAGTCTGAGGCTACCTGAGCTTCAGCAGGTTGGCATCTCTGTGCCAGATTGTGTTTTGCTTGTCTGTTCCTTCAGTTCTGGACAGAGCTGGTTCTGCTGACACTCAGGGGTGGCACAGCACAGCCCCTCTGACACTCAGGGGTGGCACAGGGAGCTGGGACAGCACAGCCCCTCTGACACTCAGGGGTGGCACAGGGAGCTGGGGACAGCACAGCACAGCCCCTCTGACACTTGGGGTGGCACAGGGAGCTGGGGACAGCACAGCACAGCCCACCCAGCTCAGGCTCCTCAGAGCTCCTCTACCAGACCACCATGTGCAGGAATTCTGAGGGCAGGCTGGATGCCCTTTGCATGCTGCCAAACGAATAGGAAACAGTGATCACCCCGAGCCCACTGTGCTGTTTCTCCAGGGCCACAGGCTGAGCACTGCAGGGAACCCAATCCCAGCCTCCCCAGGCAGGGCTCAGGCTCAGCTCTGCAGAGATGTGTTGAATTTTCTCCAGTAAGGCTGATAATGTGGCATCTGTGGGAGCCTGTGCAGCTCCTTTTCTCACTGAGTGGGAGGAGGATTAGTAGAGAGAGAAAAGACAGCAGTGAGGTATCTGTGTTGCCAAAAGCTCAGGCATGTGTAGCTCTGGATGGCTGCACATCCCCAGGAGTGCCCAGTGGGGCTCTGTTTGGGCAGCCAGAGCTGGCTGCACTGTCTGTGGGCACACACCTACCCTATAAATACATTAGGGAATATTCTTTGGTCCAAATAGCAGCATTTTTGGAGAAGCTGCACCAGTTTAATGCAGATGTGTCTGCATCAAAAGTGCTGGTGTTTTTCTAGCCCACCACACATGCAGCATAAATCCCATTTACCAGCAATGCAGAGCTCAGGCATTTCCACTGTGCTCACTTTGGGAGTTTAATCAAAGCAGTGTTGTCACCATCTAACATTATCAATCAGCCATTTTAAGAAGTAATGGGGGCTTAAAGTAGGATGAGTGGATGAATTTCTGGTTAGCTCATGCTTCTCTGCATATTAATGTTGAGTCTGAATAGAATCCTAAAACATCCAGAGCTGGAAGGGACCCACGGGGCTCAGCAAAATCCAACTCCCAGCTGGCCAGCACAGCCTCTCCCTCCCTCCCTCCCTCTGTCTGAAACCAACCTTGCCCACAGCTCCACAGGAGCTCTACTTTGCCATTTCTTCTCTGGAATAACAACCTCCCCTCAGTTTCAGGCTTCGAGCCAAGTCTATAGGGAACAGCATTTTGACTTCAGAAGGCACCTTTCTTGGTACACAGCAAGAGAACAAACAGCAAAGGAATTTCTGTTCCCTGTGCATACACAGCCTGCAAAAGAGCCATGTTAGCCAGGAAGAAAAGCAGGATGCTGGGGCAAGCCTTTTAGGCAGGCTGTGGGTGGCCACTGCATTGTAATGCCTCCAAAATATGTAAATATAAATATAAATGTACATATACATACAGCCATGGCTGCTGGGACAGGCCCACTAGGAACATGGTACATAAAATGAACATGAGAGGTGGCTCAAAGCAGCAACTTCCCTCCCAGCCAACCAAGCTGAGTCCCTTTCCCGTGTCTCTGGCAGAACAGGGGGATGCTGAGCCCTGGTGGGTCCTGCAGGACTGTGTGTCCCAGGGCAGGACCTGCCTGCTCCCAACCACCAGTGGCTCCTTGGCTGTGCCCTGCTGGAAACCTGTCCCTGGAGCTGGGTGTCCTCCTACAAACTGCCCCTGAAACAAGGAAAGAACAACAGCCCACACAACCTGCTGCTCCTGTGGGGTCTCAGAGCTGTGCCTGCCTGTCCTTGCAAGGCAGCAGCTGCAGGGCAGGGGCAGGGGCAGAATAATCCATCAGGAGCACGTGGATGCCTCGCCTGCAGCCTCAGTTTGCCCCTGGAGCTCTTCCTTCCTTCTCCCTGATGGTATTCCCTGTCTGCCAGAGGGCTCAGCAGCATTTCAGTCACTGCAATCTCTTCACTGGGACATCACTCTTGGAGTGGCTTCAGAGATGATTCAGTCTTTGCACAGTGCTTTGAATTTGTCAGTGTATCATAAAGCCCTGCTTTCCCCTCTAACACCTTGCTGTACCCCCTGGCTTTGCCCTGGGGGTTCCCCTGCTGCCATGGATTTCCATTGCCTGGCACACTGACTGGTTTCTCCCAGTCAGGAGAACACTGATCACCAACGTGCATGATCTGGAACAACATCCCCAAGCAAACCCCACGCAAAAGGCTCTGAGGAATGTTACAGTAATTCCTGATCCCAGAGGTGCCTCCAGGGAAGCCCCAGACGTGCCCTTTGTGAGCCACAGAAAATAATAACAGGGTTTGTTGCTGCCTCAGTCAAGCCAACACACATTTCCTTCCATCAGAAAGTGTAAAAGCAGCAAATTACCCCAAATGGGCCCGGCTTTGTGCAGCCAACAATGCAAGTCATAAAATCAATAATATCCCCAAACAATTGCTCAGAGCCGAACAATGGGATGCACTGGGTGAAAGCTAAGCAGGAATAAAGCTCCCTTAGGGAAAGGCTGGTGACAAATCACAGAGGACAGCTCACTGTACAGAGTGCAGGAGGAAGAGGGACTGCCAGCAAAGCCTGGATTCTGAGCCTTGGCAACACAGGCTCACAGGGAGAGGGAAGGAGAAAATCAGCTTTCTATTGTAAAAAAAAAAACATTAAAAAAAAAGCTGACTTCCTAAGTGTATTCTGATGGGAACCTTTCAGTGTTCAAAAGGGCCTGGAGACCAATCTGTGAGCAAAACTCACCTTCCCACTGAAATTCCAAACGGGAACCTGGGAAGGAATGAAGTGCTTGAACACCTGCCTGGCTCCAGAACTAAATCACTTCAGCTCTTCTGGGGGAACAGAGAGGAAATGCAGCAAGCAAATACAATGAAAACAGGCAGAGAAATCAGGTCACTCACTTCTTAGTTCCTTGGTCTTATCCTTGTTTTCAGCCATCCCTGTGAGGGTGTGAGTGTGTCCTGCTGTTGTGAATGCACCACTGAACCCACAGCATTTGTAATTCCCAGACCCCAGGAACTCTCACAGCACTACAACAGCTGAAGTTTGGGCAAAACTTATCCATTTTCCCATTTCCTCCTGGTTCCTCAGCAAATCCTGGGTGCCAGCACGGAGAGCTAAAGCTTTCAAAGCATTGTTTTGAAGCAGAATGTGCTCTGTAAGGAGCTGCAGCCACCTCGGGGCCAGCCAGGCGGTCCGTGCTGCTCCACACCCGGGCTCGGGCCGGGAATTCCGCGGTGTGGCTCCCCATCTGTTGGCAGGAGCGAGCAGTGACAACGCAGCTCCTCAGGAACACAGCCCCGGGCTCACCCGGACTCGAGGGCTCCCGCTGTGCCCTGATCTAACCCCTGGTTTCACTTCTAGTGCTCCCTGCACGGGAAACATCCCTGGCGTGCTCGGAGGCTTTGCAGGCACAGGGACTGGTTCCAAATCCCTGGGCACAGGAGTGGTGGATCACAGCCAGGAGGGGAAGGTGTGGGAAATAACACTTAGTGAACACTTGGGGCAGGAAAAAGCTCCACAGTCCATATCCATGCCATGAATTTACACTGGGATGTGTGTCCATAAAGCTGAGAACATCCCCAAGCCAGGCACGCTCCAAAGCTCCCTCTGTGTGGAATTCCCTGTGGAGCTGAACTCACCCAGCACGGCTAATTAACAATTCCATTGGAAAGGAGCCTCATTTAAAGCCGAGCTCTCCCTGACAAGGAGCAGGAAAGTACCTGGACAGAGAAAACCTTCCCAGAGAAACCCCTGTACAAACACACCAACTCCTCTTTAACATTATTGTTAAGGTTCTGGCACAAACCACCCCTTCTGTTGGTTTTAGTGCCCAGTATTCCATCACTGTGTGAGGAGCAGGAGGGCACAGGTCCCCTCTGTCCTGGGAGTTCCCTCCACAGTTCTGGCTGCCATCGATTTGTTGGCTCCTTCACTTTTAGATATTGACTTCAGGAAACTGAAGCCTCCAAAAGATCTGGGCTCAGCCTCTTTGACACCAAAACAGGGCCTTAGCCCGGGAAGACCTCTAATATATCCATTTGTCTCATTTAAATGGGGAAAAAAAAGCACAAAGAGGAGAAACCCATATTTTCACACAGAATTCTTTCAGCAGACAGCATGGCCACAGTGTGTTTTCTGCCGATGAACTGCACAAATTGTAGCATCAGCTCTCTCCTCGAAATAACAATATTCAAAATTGCCATCTAAGTTACTTCTGATTCCAGATTGCCTGAAAGGTATAAAGAACTAAATTGGTTTTGCCATCTGGGTTAATTGGTGGAGAAACCAATGGAAAGATGAACAGGGAGAGGATTGAAGGGAAAGAGAAGTTGCACCAATTATCTCTTTTCTGCATGTTAGGAAAGTATTCAAATGAATGAATAAATGTGTGTTCCAGAACTGCTTAAATGTAGAATTGCTCTCAGATTGGGTGTGGTGAGTCCCAAACCGACGAAATGGGACAAACAGGAGCAGAGGGAGGAAAGGAGAGAAGGAGAGTGGGACAGAGGAGTGTGGTTCTGACTGGGACATGTTGCTGTTTTGGGACACAGGGGCCCGTGTGAAAGGTGAGACTGAGCAATAAGGGAGAGGAAGGAAGGAGAGAGGAGAAAGATCCAGAAGCAGAACTGGAGACACTGCTGGGACTGACCAGGACCAGGGGCTGTGAGGGCAGTGGTGGATGCTCCTCCTCACGGCCCTGACCTCCAGAAGAGCTGCTGTTCCCCTCAGACACTGACCTGAACTTCAGTACGTGCACAATTAACATTTGGCTGGGCTGTTAATCACTCTACAGCCACTAATCACTGTTAAGGGGCTATTTTATCTCCAATAAACTCCTTCCTGTGCAAGCAGCTACCTTGTAGAAACTGAGGCTGAAGCCAAGTGTTCAGCTCCAGACAGGAATTAATGTCCTGGGCACAAATGGAATTATCAAAAGGCACAAGAAACCTCTGCTGCTTTGTTAAGCCAAAATGTTCCCGATTTTTAATTAACTTTGGTTTTATTCCTGTGTGAAGAATTTGAGGCAGGCAGTAAAAGAGTAAAGTGCTGAAAGACACAGCACTGGAACCCAGCACCTCATTTTAGGTCTAGGAAAAAACAGCCCTGTCTGAACAAGACTTTTCTGGCACAGAAAAATTGAGTATTGTTGCTGCTGAAAAATAAACCAGGAGCTCCCTCCCATACCTGTCAGTGCAACACAAAGATCACTTTTAGTACAGAGCAGCAGCCCCTCATCACTTTAGGAGACAGCAAATAGCTTTCATTTTTTCTCTTTAACCAGATCAGTAACCATGACTGCATTTCACCTGCCCCAAATTGCATTATTGGTGAGCAAAAGTGCAGATGGCAGGACTGATCTATTGCCACCCCTGAACATAACCACTCTATCTGTTCATTAATGAGCAAAATTACTGCTCTCAGGGTTAACAATGACTCCTGAGCATCCTCCAAATCTCCAGTCCTTCCACAGAAGGATTTGGGAATCAGGAGTCCATTTGGACTCTTTCAAAGGCCAAAAGGTTAAATCCTCCACCCCTTCCAGAGCTCTCTGCAATGTTGTACGGTCCAGCAGGTAATGAGGGATAAAACAACCCTGTCACTCCAAACAGTGCCATGAGGGAGGTCCCACCTGAGGCCAGAGCCGGGCCACATCCTGCCCCGGGCTGGGGCTGGGCCTGGGGCCTGGGCAGGGGCAGGGGCTGGGGCTGGGACCTCCAGAGCCCCCCACCCCGCACACGGCACGTCCCGTGGGTGACAGAGCCCCCCACCCCGCACACGGCATGTCCCGTGGGTGACAGAGCCACCCACCCCGCACACGGCATGTCCCGTGGGTGACAGAGCCCCCGCACCACGACATATCCAGGGTGCCCGGAGCCGCCGGAGGGTCCCGCCGCCCCTGCCCCGGCCCCGAGCGGGGAGGTGGCGGCGGGAGCGGCCCCGCCGTGCCGAGCCGTGCCGTGCCGAGCCGTGCCGGGGCTGGACACGGGGCTGGCCCGGTCGGCCCCTCCCCTGCTCCCCGCCCGGCGAACCGGGGGAACCCGTCGGGCCGGTCTGGCGACGGCTGCCCGGGCAGTGCGGGGCCGGCGGGGCGCGGGAGGCGCCGGCAGCGGAGCGGGGACCGCGGGCACAGCGGGCACAGGTGCGGCAGGGCCGGGCAGGGTCGGGCCGGGGGGCTCCCGCCAAGGGGCGGCTGCGGGGCGGGGGCTGCCGGAGCGGGGCTGCGGCGCCGGGGGCGCGGTGTGTCCGTCGCATCCAGGGACAGCCATCGCATCCAGGGACACCCATCGCATCCAGGTAGCCCCCGCATCGCCCCTGCAGCTGCGGCGCTCGGCGGGCCGGGGTCGGGGCAGGGCTGTGTCCCCGCCCGCCCCGCCGCACAGGAGGGGTCGGGGCTGGCCGCGGGCACACCCGGAACGCCTTCCCTTCCTTCCCTTCCCTGCCGTTTCCCAGAACATCCCCTGCTCGGAGCGGGCAGCCCGGCGCGTTGTTTGGGGGATCGAAGGTGTTCGCAGCCCGTGCCCGGCGGGCAGCGCCGACCCGACCCCCGCGGGATCCCCGCCCCGCACTCCCACCGCGGGTGCCCCGCCGGGATCCTCGGGCTGAGCGCTCATCCCTCCGGCCGGGAAGGACAAGGAGAGCGCAGGAGTTTGGTGGGAGGCCAGGTAAGGCACGGCACGGGCAGCTCGGCTGTCCCGGCCTCCCGAGCCCCGCCGGGCATCGCTCCCGTGGCCTTGGGCTCCTGGCCCTGCTCCCGGCTCTTTTCCCATCATATCTATAGATGATAAAAACAGCCTTCAGGGCTGCGGGGTCATTACCCATTAGGCAGTGTTTATACCGCCCTCAGAGCAGCAATAGGTGTCTGCATTAAGGAATAGTAATTCTGCAACGGAAAATACTGGAAGAGTCACTTGTGAGGTCAGTGACTCGCTCGGAAAGAATATTTTGACCTCAAAGAAAATCGGTGTCTCGGACCTGTCACCTCCTGGTTCGTGCCTGTAGCTTAAACAGCATCCCCTCCTCGGAGCGGGGATGGAGCTGTGCTAAATGGAGCAGCTAATGGAGCATTTCAGCGCGGGCTCGGGTGTCAGCAGGAGCCGTTTGAAACCGAAGAGGCCGAAGTGCTCGGGAAGCCTGGCAGGGAGCGGGGCTGCGATGGGGAACAGCGCGGGCGGTTTGATCCCCGCTCCCAGGGGCCGGGGGTGGGTAGTGCAGGGAACCGGGAGTGTCGGTGGGGTTTGGGGTGACCTGGCCCTTGAGCAGCCCCCACCTGTGTGGCTGCTGCTGCCGCAGAGCCTGGGCTTAACCCCTGAAAGTGTCTGTGCTGGCTCAGGCTTGCTCACAGTTTTGTCTGGTTCTGTGTTTTGGTTTGTCTTTCTCCTCCAAGCCTTGTTGGGGACTAGAGTGGCATTTGGTCATTTCGTCATTTCCCCATTGATGTTCACCTTAGAGTGTGGATGCTCTGGGACCTGTCCCAGCCCTGTGTTTGTCTCTGTGTTAACTTACAGGTATCATAGAGACTCTTTCTGGTAACTTCTAAGCTGTTCTCACTTCATTTGCCATGTGAGGCAGCCTGTCAATGTTGTGGCCCCTTGCTTTGCAGGTTGGGATGGTGAACTCAAAAGCCACTTGCTCTCTTTGCATTGAAACTCTTTTTAAATGAGCCACAAGGTGTTTCCCTGCTCTGCTGTTGTTTGAGGGCAGAGGAATCCCCTTGGCCTGAGCAGGAGGTGCTCCAGCACTTGAATGTGGGGAGGGGGTTGGCTGGGGTTGTTTCAGTTCTGAGGGGTTCTAATGCCCTTCCTGGCCTGTGTTAAAGGAGGTGTTTTGTGCGGCTGTAACTGAAGGCAGGATGTCGGCCAGGAGCTTCTGAAACCCAACCCCGGCTCCGCCAGTGACTTCCCCAGTGCCTGGGGCAAATCACTTACCCTCTCTGTGTTTCTGTGCCTGTCGGGTGAAGAGCGTGGTTCTCATTAGGGACCGATGGAGCAGGAGCTCTCAGTGCCCTGCTGTGTGCCACCTCTGCCTTTGGCAGGCTCACAGAATTCCTCTGTCACGTGTGCTGGGTTTTCCTCACGTGTGCCTATATAAATTAGAAATATGCTTTAAATTTGATGGTACAGACAGGCAACTCCAGCAAGTTCATGGGTGCTCTTGGTTACAAAATGCCATGCAGTGATGCACAGGGAGGTGTAAAACTAAAGCTTATAACTGAAAAGAAGTGGGGGAAGGATAAGCAGTGTAGAGAAAACAGGAAATAAATCAAGGAAAGAACTATTTGCTGAAGTGATTTTGTGCCTGAGAGGAGGGAGAGGAGCAGAATGGAAGGGTTTGGAAAACTAACCAGAAATCTCTTTTCCTTAAGAAACTTTGCAAGGCAAATAAATTTCACAGTTTGCCTAAAGAATGTCTTTGTTATTGCATGCACATGAGGTGGAAGTCAGCCAAGAAACCATTTTCTGCATTGTTTTGTTGCAGATGGAGCCTGACCTGAAGCTGGAGACAGGATTCTCTGTGAGCAGCCAGTGGCAGCATCTGTAATGCAGCCTCTGCTTCCCTCACAACCTCCACTGGATAAAGGTCAGTTCAGGAAAACAGCTCCCATGTCCATGGCAGATGCTGCCAGAAAAGGAGTATTCCTGTAATCCCCAGCCTTGGGAGCAGGAAGTAACCCTTGTTTTTTCCAGGTAAGAATACCTGGTGTTTTTGATGGGGAAGGTGATATTCAGGAAGAGAACTCTATTCAAAGTTCCCAAAGTCTTCCATGCCAAACAATGTGATTTAAGTGTGCACAGAAATAATTCTTTATCCCTTTGTTAACCCCAGGATAGGCTGTTGTATAACATGAACCTTGAGAGCAATGGAACACCCTCGAAGAGCAGGTTGAAACCCCTTCAGTGCATTGGAACCTGCAGCTTGAGCAAAGGTTACCACCTGTCTTATCTTCTGCAAAGATAGTGTGTCTTGCCTTGGACTTTAAATGATGGGGTTCTGCTGATCTGTTAATGAGAAATCCTAGGGCAGATAATGGGTAAAATGATGGTTTTGTTCCTGCAATGGCCCATCTTCAGCCAGCCTTGTGTAACCTCAGGCATCTGGGCTGGAGGCCCTGGGCCCCCTTGCTGGGATGATTTTCTCTTAAGTTCTTGGTGTCCAGTTAATCTCTTCCTTGTGTCAAGTCCTGTTGTCTCATAGGGATCAATTGATGATACTGGAATGTCCTTCACAGTCATTTTCAAGCACAAAAATGTAAAAGTTTTAATAAGTAGCTACACTGGAGAGTTCACCATGGTCTCTGGTTTTTATTTTTAGTTTTTTCCCCAGGATAGGCCTCGGTCACTTGTCAGCAGCACAAAACTGTGCTCTCCCTTTCCTCTCTCCAGAGGGGCTCAGGGTTTTGCTGCCTCAGCTTGCTGGCCTGGGGCTGCAGTGTGTTCAGGGCAGAAGCTGCCACTTCCCTGCTGCCAAGTTTGGCCAGAATAGCTTTTGGGAGTAAGATTTTCAGAGCTTGGTGGTACCAAAGCGCCCCAGTTGTACAGTGGTGTTTGCCTCCTGATGGTGCAGGCAGTCAGGATCTTTGTGGCATCCGAGGAGGGACAGGAGGCAAAAGAAAGAAGTGTGGATGTTACAAGGCTGTGCACAATTAAAAAGTCTCTTGGAGCTGGAATTGGCCCTTGATCCCTGCAGCCTCCAGGGCAGCTGTAGGGTCTGTGTGAAGGTGCTGTTGGGTGTCAGAACAGCCACTCTTTGTGTTTAAAACTGGAGTGTGTGTTTGCAGGCACATGTACGTGTGTGAGTGAGGGGCTGGTGCTGGGCAGCCCCTGGGGACACGGCCAGGCTGGCTCAGCCCACACCTGTCACCTGCAGAGCAGGATCCCCAAGGCTTCTGCTCATGGTGTGACTCTGGAAGCACCGTGTGAACCTGTGGTGGGTCTGTTCCGTGGAGAGCCCAGTCTTGTGTGAACCTGTGGTGGGTCTGTTCTGTGGAGACCCCAGTCTTGTGTGAACCTGTGGTTGTTCTGCTGTGTGCAGATCCCGGGCTTGCCAGGTTTGGGATGTGCTGCCCTGGCATGTGCAGGTGCACAACTTCACCAGGAGCATTTTATCTGCAGCCATGCAGTGATCACTTGAGTTTCAGCATTTTTGGGGTGACTCTGAGTCAGGTCACCCCAGGCACGTGCTGGCAGGTGCTGGGCACAGTGCAGGGAAGGTGTGTGGGGTCAGCAGCTCCCAGGGTGGTTTGGGCACACTGATTCCAGGAAAGCAGGTGTGGCCCAGGGTGCCATGGACCTGTGGGAGCTCTGACAGACGGGCAGAGCTGTGCTGATTGCTCAGCCCTGCCCAGGAGGGTTGGCTGGGAGCTGCCCCACGTGCAGGGCACGGTGTGAGCTGGGCTGTGCCTCTGTCAGCTCCAGGAACTCTGTCCGTGTGTCCGGGCAGAGTCTGCGTGTCCATGGCACCAGGCTGCAGGCTGTGCCACTTCCCCATGGCACCAGGAGTGCTCAGGGTGGTATCAGGGGCACACACCGGGTATGGACCACAGGCTGTGTTGGTTTTACAGCTGAAAGTGCAAAGTGCACTCGGTTGGCCTGGAGGAGCTGAGGTTTGAGTCTGCTTTGGTTTGCTGATGGAGACTGTGTGGGATGAGCAGGAGCCTGTCTCCAGCCTCAGCTGGCTCACAGCAGGTACCTGAGCTCCTGAGCCTGCCTTTCTCCGGGGCACTCCATGGACACAACCACCAGTGTATTTCAAAGCAAATGGCTGAGGGAATTCATCCCCTTGCAGACACAGGTTTTGGGTGTTCAGTTATTTTAAAGGAGTCATTCGAGGAAGTGACTGAACTCTTGTGTTTGAAGCAGCTGTACAACTTGATCAGCTTCAAGCACGTAATTTGCATGGCAATCTCAGCAGAGCTCAGTGTTTGAGTGAAGGTTGTTTCCTTGGCCTGTTGGTGCTGATTCATGCTATTTTGAGTACCTGCTGTTTTCTTTTCCTCTCCAAACGTCATAAAGATTAACTGGAAGGTTTGAGTTGTTCAGCAGATCCTTCTATCTGCCTGTCCAAGCACTTGTCACCAGCAACGTTTCATGTCTGCTTTGAGTAACACGTGCTCCATCTCACCTGTTGGAAGCAAATCCGGTTTATGACTTGCCTGTTTCCCTGTAAAACTCTGGCTCCAGGAGCTGAGGGTACATTTTGAATGAAGGCTGATACTCCCTGAAAGCCTTGGCTGGGATCTCTGAGGGGAGAACAGAAAGGCAATATCCTGCCTTGGGGAGGTCAAAAGGAGCTGGGGAAGCTGGGTGGGTTATTGGGCTGGAAGGTGGGTCATGATCCAAGAGTGGATCCTGGGCTGCCTTTGCACTTCCAAACTTCAGTTCTTAAACACTGTTAGAGCCGTTCCTTAAATGTGTGTCCATGGACAGCCAACCATTGTGAAACCTCTCGGCGCATCAGGTGGGGTGTGGACTCCAGCCCCCCAAATCCAGGTGTCTGCTCTGTGGGGCCATCCCAGCACTGTGTGGGCTCTGATCTCTCTTGGGTGGGGGGTCACAGCCCTGCCAGCCTCCATTCAGTCCCTCCTCCCTGCCAGGCTGTCCTTCCACGCTCCCTTTCCAGCTCAGACTCTCCATCACTGGCGAGGTGAGCAGTGTGGTCCAGCTGGAGATGGCAGAATAATTACTGCAGTCTCTTAGGCAAACTGTAATTGGACTAATTGTGCATCTGCCAGAAGGTCCTTGGGGACCCCCCACCCCAGAGGGTGATGTCAGACGTGGTTTGGTGCAGATTTGGGAGCTGGTTCTCAGCCCTCCTGTGAGTTGCTTTGCAATGTTGGTTTCTCCAGTAACACACAGTAAATAAATAAGTCTGATATGTCTGAGGGTCAGACTTTGCTTTCTTTAATACCTGGTTAAATCAGTGAAATACCTTGCAGTAGCTCTTTTGTCCTAAGGCTTGAAGTGGTTCAAAAGGGTCTCTCTGAGATGCATTTTGTACTATTTGAGTTTGCTTTGTGACTCTTGCTTAAAATGTTGCTGTTGAGAAGGAGCAGTCCATGGCCAGGGCTGAGCAGCTGTTGCACCTGGCACTGTGTGAGCGTGGGAGGTTGTGCAGAACAAAGGGGAGCTGAACGTGCAGCTTGTGAGGGCTGACAGGTGTGCAATGGTTTGGCTTGTTCTGCTTCACTTGGTCGGTCTTTACAGCCACGGCAAATACAAATAACAACTTCAGTAGCATTTGAATCCTTTTGCTGTGTGTGCCCCTTGTTCTTGATGGGTCTGTGAACTTTTAGGGCCACTTTGGGTGGTGATCTGATTTGCAGCATTAAAGTTGCAGTCCTGGTGACCCCAAGTTCTCCAAACAGTGTCATGTGCAGTGACTCTCCAGAGGAGAATTTAGGGTGAGATTGTTTTTGATTGTTGTTTATGATTAAGTGGGTTTTTACAAGGTTGAAGTTATTCCCAATTAGCTGGTACTTGCCTGAGGCAGGAGCAGACACAAACCCTGAGTGACTGAAGCACTGTGGAATTTGTCCTTTCCTAAGTAAACTGGGGCAGGTATAGTTAAACTTGTGTTTAGTGCTGCTTCCATCTCCTCACCTCCCCATAGATCAATACTGCCATGGGATTAGCTGGGTTTTCCAAGCTCAGAGCCAGGGCTGGGAGCTGGGCAGGGTGACCTAATGCTGCTCTAGACTGAAGTGTTGGTCAGTGGAAGGGTTTCTGCTTTGTGACTTACCTGAAACAGAGTGAAATCCCCTGTTTTCAAGCTGGGAACTAGAAAATGAGGGCCACGCAGCCAAGAACCAGCTTTTATAGGTGTTCTCTGAGCATTTTATCAAGCATTATCTAACAACTGTGTTGTTCCATCCCAGGCCCTCCATGACCTGTTTCCACAGCCCTAGAATAGTGACCACATCAAAATCAGCTGTGGCTGCCTCTCTGCTTGCCATGTTGGTTTCTGCTGTGCTTCCTTCATCCTCTCTGCTTGCCATGTTGGTTCACCCTTGGTTTCTGCTGTGCTTCCTTCATCCTCTCTGCTTGCCATGTCCTTTCACCCTTGGTTTCTGTTGTGCTTCCTGCATCCAGCTGCTGGTGGATGTGCTCTCTCACCTCTTCCCTGCTGCCTCAGGATTAGTTGGCATCTCTGCTGCTCCTGCTCCGTGCTGTCAGTTCCTCCGTCTCCCCTTTCACATCCTGATCCCTCCCCACCTTCCTTTGAACTTCTGACATGACTCTGCCATCCCAGCCAGCCCTTTGCTTCCAGACAAGGTGTCAAGAAACTTAACTCTAAGCCAATTTGTCGGCTGTCCCTGGAGGGCTGCTCCTCCCTGGGAGCCGCAGCTCCTCCGTGCTCTGCCGGCTCCCAGCCAGCCCCGGGCGATTCCTTTGCCTCCTGCAGGAGATTCCTTTGCCTCCTGCAGGAGATTCCTTTGCCTCCTGCAGGAGGTTCCTTTGCCTCCTGCAGGAGATTCCTTTGCCTCCTGCAGGAGGTTCCTTTGCCTCCTGCAGGAGGTTCCTTTGCCTCCTGCAGAACGCTGTTGGAGTGCCTTCAGCACAGAGCACTTGTGCTGCCTGCAGGACAACATTTAATGGCATCTCCTCTATTAGTTTTCCAGTCTGTAGTTTAGTTCTTCGAGGAGGAAAAGTGACTACAGTTAATTCAGTCTTACCCCAGCAGATCTGAGCTCTGGTGTCCGTTCCCAGTCTGTTCCCAGTCTGTTCCCAGTCAGCACCACAGGCTGCTGCTGGTGGCATTGTAGGAATTTCCATTTAGCCCCGCATCTGTGATGGAAAACAAAAGCAGTGTGGTTTTGACATCTCATCTAACCCTTTGCATGATTAATTAGCTCATTAATCATTAAGCAGTTAATCAGTAAAGATTAATAGACTGAGGGCTGAATCTCTGTGTGCCAGGGTTATGAGCTTGTTCTGTTTGCCGTAGAGTGAGTCAGAGATCCAGTGGCACTTTGTGTTCCCCAGGCTGTGTGTGAGGAGCTCCAACTGCTCCCCCAGCAGTCCCCACGTGAGGTGTTAGCAGGGCAGAGAGAACAACAGCAGCAAAGATACCAAATAAACCAAAATACCACAGTGAGGTATTCAGGGGCCTAAGTGGGAGCTTGGATTTCCTGTACCTTGAGGTGGATTCCCTAACTCCAAGGCTATTTAAGAAAATAAATTATTTTTTGTAAAAGTGTCAGGTTGCACACCTGTGTTAGTGACCTGCTGTCATACTCCTGGCTCGTCCCACCACGGAGCAGCCTCCGACACCTTGGGTGGGTCTTGGGAGAGGTTGTGTTAGTTCCTGTTCAGTCAGCCCAGGGTTTGGTGTGTTTGGGCACTGGCACAGAGCGTGGCCTCCCCGGGCTCCCTGCCAGCTCCCTGTCACTGGAGCAGCACAGGCAGTGCTCATTAATATTTATGTCTCTCTTATAGGAGGTATTAAGGAGGGGAGATGATTCAGCATTGCAGAACCAGAAGTGAGGTGGATGTCAGAGGATTTGGTGTCAGCCCCACTGGCTGCTGGGTTTGTTGGCAGAGGCAGTGCCATGGTGGGGAGGCAGGTCCAGGGGCAAGCTGGGAAGCTCTTGTGTGGTTCAGGGTTAGGATCAGGCCCAGCGATGGCTGGAGAGGTCCAGAGTTGAGGAAGAGCTGAAGGGACGTGGCCATGGCCACAGCTCAGCTGGAGACTGGCCCTCCTCTGATGAGCCACAGTGTGTTCCATGGTGTCCTCGGGTGTTTGGACACATTTGGAGATGTGGGATGTTGCAGTGACAAACACTGACATTCAGCCTGTGGGGAGCAGAGGGGAAGTGAACCTGGGCAGGCTGGGATGGAGGACCAGCAGGGTGAGCCCTTGAGGTCTGGCCCAGGGCTCAGTGCCCGGTTCTGTGTCCCACTGTGGCCAAGTGGGGCTCCAGCTCCTGTAGCCAAGCAGGGCTCCAGCTCCTGTGGCCAAGCAGGGCTCAGTGCCCGGTTGTGTCCCACTGTGGCCAAGCAGGGCTGCAGCTCCTGTGGCCAAACAGGGCTCAGTGCCCAGTTCCATGTCCCACTGTGGCCAAGCAGGGCTCCAGCTCCTGTGGCCCGCAGGGCTGATGTAATGTGCCCAGGAGACAGGTGTTTGTGGCTGCCCCATTCCGGTGTCCCGCTGGAGGTGTGCTGCCTCCGGAGCACACAGTGTTCCCTGGGAGGGCACTGTGTAATTACATGAGCAGAGTGGGAATGGAGGACTGGCTGGGACAGTAACTGCCCTCTGGGCTGTGCTGGAGAACTGAGCCCGTGCCCTGCGCTGCTCTGGGGAAACGGTTTCAGATGTGGGGTGAAATGAGAGACGTGGTTTGCAGCCCCTGCTCCGGGCAGCCCTTTCCCTGACCTGTCCAAAATGCTGGCAGGGCGTTAGCAGGATGATCTCGGAAAGGGACTCGGAGACCACCCTGGACGAGGACTCGCAGCCCAACGATGAGGTGATGCCGTACAGCGACGATGAGACGGAGGATGAGCTGGACAGTCGGCAGCCCGAGGCCGAGCCGGGACAGAACCAGACCCAGAGGGGCCCCGCCGAGAGCCGAGAGCCCGGGAGGAAAGGTAAATGGTTTGGGGAGCAAATATCCTGGATGGGCCCCATGGATCCACTGGGCCTCTGTGCTGTTGTCAGGCAGGGTTTGGAGCAGCTTCTCTGACTCTGGAGGAGGAATTGATGGCAGTTCAGTTTAACAATGTCAGAACGAAACTGAGCTCCATTCCAAACTGCACCCAGAGTTCTGTGCCACAGGTCCTTGTGTAAGCTAATGAGCTGCCTGGTGACCTCCTCTTAATTAAGGCAGGCCCTGGATGAACATGTGCTCTGGGAACTGCTCGAGCAGAGCTCCAGATCCTTGTCTTCCCCATCCTCTGGAAACTGGCCCCATTTGCTGTGTTCAGCCAGTGGTTTCCCTGGATTTCTGCTCTCTAAGGCTTGCACAGAGCAGGTTTCCACCTCGTTTCACATTTTGTAGCCTCATGAGATTCCTGAAAGGTGAAAGGTGAGTAGGAGGAGTTCAGAGGAACCGGCAGGTGCAGCCTGTGGTTGCTGCCGGTGCAGGAACATCAGTGGGAGGAACCTTTCTGCTTCTGTTCTCTCCTCTGCTCAGGGATTGCTGTACCTCTCCTAAATACACCTTTGTCAGTGCTGCAATGGCAGTGCTTTTAATTTAACCAAGGTCTGATTAATTAACACAGATCCCTTCCTGTTTGGGTGGCAACAGGCAGCAGTTGATCACCTCTTGTTTTATAACCATCTATAATGTGCTTTCATTTTATAACCACCTATCACATGTTAAGTTTTGGGGTTTTTCATGATGACATCCTTTAAAGATGATGAATTACCAATGCAGATCCCCAAATTAGGTATCAGTACCAGAGTTTAAAGTAATTTCGTGGAGCTTCCTTCCTGCAGGTTTTATTTCAGACCTAATTAGCCAGTTTTCTATCAGTTTTACCAACACTGCAATGTTTTTGGAACGTGGTGAAGAAGTATTTATGTAGACTTGTTTACAATTTCTTCAGTCCTGTGGTTTTGACAAAATCTAGTAACTTTCTCAATTCATACTTTTTGGCAATGCTTATAAACTTTTAACCCCGACCCTGGTCCTCCAAGGTAAATATTTCTGTTATCTTCGGGGCTTGTTATGAGCTTGTAGTTTTCATTTCCAGCGTGTCAGTTCCAAGCCTGGAAAAAAGGGGCTGTGTAGTCCCAGGAAAGATCCCGATGTGTCAGCCCAGAACTTGCTGTAAGGTGGATGGGAACCAAAAGGCTTTGTGCGTGGATGTGAAGTGTTCCTCAGGCACGAGGCGCTCCCAGGGACACCTCCAGCACTCCCAGCGGTGCCAGCCCCACGCCTGTGCCCCGGGCAGTTTCACCCCTGCACGGGGGAGGAGAATCCCGTGGCACCGGGAGGGGCTCCCTTTGAGGGAAGGGGAGATGCTCAGCCAGTGAGTCAGGAAAGCTGCATTTCAAAACCCTGTCTATGTCACCCTTTCCAGGCAGGCAGAACTCCTGAGAGCTGCCTCAAACCCATGGAATGGGATCCACTCATCCTTCCCAGACAGGCACAGCTCCTGGGGGCTGCCTCAAACCCATGGAATGGGATCCACTCATCCTTCCCAGACAGGCACAGGTCCTGGGGGCTGCCTCAAACGCATGGAATGGGATTCCTTGGTGTGGGCAGCCCCGAGTTGTTGCTGTGGGTAGCAGGGGGTCTGTCCTGCAGCACTGAGGGCAGGAGAGGGAGATGAAGGGTCTGGGAGGAAAAGAGGTGGCCTGTGAAAGAGAGGGCATGGCAAATTACCTCACTAGCGCAATTCCTATTCCTGAGTTTCCATGCGACCAAACAAAACTGATGGCTGAGGAAATGAAATGAGCACTTTAGATTTGTCCCCCATTTATGGGTGTAAATGAAAACCCTGGCACGGTATGAGTATATCAAATTATTGCTTTCAAAAGTGACCCCACCTCTTCATTTCTAGAAAGACAGAAACGCGGAGTGTTTAGTGCTTCTCAGGTGTCACAGAAACAAAGCAGAAGAGGGCAGAAAAGGGAATTGAGCATGAGTAAATGTTACTCCGCAGGTTTTCAGTTTCCCACAGAACTTTCAAATTGTTAAGCAACACTTCTTCCTACCTCCGATGGCGTTTGAATCGTTAATAAAGACAAATAGCCTGGAAACGTCTTGAAAGGCTTTTTTTAGCCTACTTACTAAAAGCAGGTACCAGCCTTTCTTCAATCGAAAGTGCCTTTAAAAACGGATTTGAGAGAAACCCAAAAGTGACAGATTGTGACTTGTTTGTACCGAGTTTTGACCCATTTTGTCACTTCCAGACTGCAGCTGGCAGGTGAAAGCCAACGATCAGCGCTTCTACGACCAGCCCGGCTTTAAGAGAACAATCTTCCTGTGCTTCAAAAAAAGCAAATATGCGGTAAGTGTTTTACCCCAGTGAGGTGCGAATTGCCAGGTGGATGCCTCCCTAATCCCGGCGCGATGTCTGGAACGGTGTAAAAGCCACCGGTCACACTTCCTCAGGGTTTTCTGCAGAGGATGGGGCAGGATGACTGGGTTGGGGTTTGTGAATTCTCACGTGGTCGCTTTACCTACAAATGTGCACCTTTGTGATGGAAGAAGAACCCGCTGTGTGAGTGACAGCTGCGTTTCTCCCACAGGGCAATGCCATTAAAACGTACAAGTACAACCCCATCACTTTCTTACCTCTGAATCTGTTTGAGCAGTTCAAGAGAGCAGCCAACTTCTACTTCCTTATTCTTCTCATTTTACAGGTAAGGAAGACAGAGAACACTCACTGTGAGGGGAGTTTGGGCTCAGTAATTTTCGTGGCACAATTCAGGGCTGTCCTGTCAGGGAATTGAGGAGCAGCACCTGCTGTGGAGACCAACAGAGACCTGCAGCGAATCTGTGTTGGCTGCAACGGGCTAATGCAGAGTTCTGGGATGGGCTGTTACAGAGCTCATGAATTTCATGAGGAAAAGACGTTTCTTGGGTTCAACCCGTGAACCAGAAGCACCAACAGAGCATATGAGAGACTGTAGTTTTTCAAAAGCAGCTGATGCTGAAGTGGGGCAGCACAGCCAACCTTGTCCCAGAGAGTTTTGTTAATTTTCACAGCCTGAGTTAGAAGTCCCTCTGATGTGTTGGTTTCTTTCTGGTGTTCTGGTCCGATCACTAGGAAATGCTCTGAGTTGAGCATTTAATTACTGAACTGATTTAATTGCTGTTTTGCAGTCGATTCCCCAGATCAGTACCCTGGCATGGTACACGACACTGGTGCCCTTGCTGTTCGTGCTGGGAATAACGGCAGTCAAAGACCTGGTGGATGACATTGTAAGAGCCCGTTCTGTTCCTGTGGAGAGCAAAGCCCCCAGCGTGGCTCATTCGGCCACCTGTGACACACGGCAGGCAGTGCATTCTCTGCTCCCTTTCAGGCTCGTCACAGGATGGACAACGAGGTCAACAACAGGACATGTGATGTCATCAGGGATGGCAGGTTTGTATGTGCCCTCCTGAGCTCTGTAAGTGATGACTGCTTGCCTTGTAACTGAGCTTTGCCACGGATCTGAAGCTGGAGGTGACAGGAAAGGTTCAGGGCTCTGTTCTCTGCTGCCTGGGGGAAACCCTCATTGCAAGTGGAAGGGAATTGCCCAAAGGAGTAATTTAGTATTAATCCTGGGGCACTAAATCTGTGCTAAGAGCAACTTCTTTGGAGAGAAGGACAGGAATTCACATCAAGGGGAAGTGGGAAGAGAAGAGGTAGATTAAGACTTCCAAGTTACAGACCTCAAAAAAATTGGTTTCCAAAAAGCAAACCCACCCTGTCCCAAGAGGTGATGTTTTTGTCCTAAGGAAAGTTCAGTGTTGCAAGATATATAGACTGCAGAATGTTCTAGATAAAAGAGCAATAATTATTAAACTATCTTGATATTAGGTTCAAAACCACAAAATGGAAAGATATTAAAGTTGGTGATATCATTCGTCTGAAGAAAAATACTTTTGTTCCTGTAAGTGCTTCAGATACTTTTGTTTTCTGTTTCTGGAGTTCTGTGGCAATCTTGACCTGGATTTATTTCATGTCTGTTTATTTGTCTTCTAGGCTGATATTTTACTGCTGTCCAGCTCAGAGCCCAACAGTCTGTGCTATGTGGAGACAGCTGAGCTGGATGGGTGAGGCTCTGCTTGGGGATATTGTCAAATGTTGCAGAAAGAGCCATAGGAAGAAAGGGGGAAGGACATGGATTTATTTTTTGCCTTTGGAAGAGGTTGCCCAGAGAAGTAGTGGCACCTGTGGCACATTGATTCCCTTCATTTCCTGTTGTTCCAGCGTCTCTGCTGCATCCATGTTTGAAATAAAACCACCTTTTTATGCTTTCTTCTTAGTGAGACGAACTTAAAATTCAAGATGGCCCTTGAGGTGACACACAGACAGCTCCAGGAGGAGAGTGCCCTGGCAAACTTTGATGGTTGGTACAGTCCTGTCCTTGACACTGTTCAAACACAGCTGAAACAGTTCACAAGTCAGTGAAAGTAAAGTAAAGCTGCTGCTTCTTGTGAATTAAACATATTCCCCTCCAAATCTTACAGGTCTCATTGAATGTGAAGAGCCCAATAACAGACTGGATAAGTTCACAGGAATATTATTCTGGAGAAACTCAAGTTATTCCCTGGATGCTGATAAGATCCTGCTGCGTGGGTGTAAGATCAGGAATACAGATTTCTGCCATGGCATGGTTGTATTTGCAGGTGTGTGATATTTTCTCACAGAAAACACACCTGTAGAGTGAAAAGGCATCTTCATCCTATTCACATCCACTGTATTTCCTGCCTGAGTTTGCCAGAACAGCAATACTGGCACTGGTGATTTTATCACATCTTTCCCTTGGTTTAACTTTTTACTCTTTATTTTTAGGTGCTGACACAAAAATAATGAAAAATAGTGGAAAGACGAGGTTTAAAAGGACAAAGATTGACTCCCTTATGAACTACATGGTTTATACTGTAAGGCTTTTTGTTTCACATTCAGAGGGCTGGGTTTGTTTTTAAGTGAGTAGGGAATGCAAAGTGAGCTGACTTTTTCCTCTGTGTGTGTAATTAGGATGTGTCCAGTTGTTTTGCCCTGCTGAGCTGGGGTGGGGTAGGAGGAAATCTGCAAAGGTGCTTTTGTAGGAAAGGTTTGCTCCTTTTCTTCTGACAAACACCTGCCGTGTGCAGTTTGGACTCGGGGATTTGGGATTCAAGCTGAGCAGATATTTCTGGAGAGAGACAGGCCCCTGTGCCCCCTGCAGATCATCGTGGTGCTCATCCTGCTGTCGGCTGGGCTGGCCATTGGACACACCTACTGGGAGCAGCAGGTTGGCAACTCCTCCTGGTACCTCTACGATGCGCAGGACTTCAGCCCTCCCTACCGGGGCTTCCTCAACTTCTGGGGGTACATGATCGTCCTCAACACCATGGTTCCCATCTCCCTCTATGTCAGGTAGGGCCACCCCTGGGGAGGTGCCATCCTTTGGGCAGGAGAGCTGCAGCTGGCACTGAGCTCGTTCCCTCCCTGCCATGCAGCGTGGAGGTGATTCGCTTCGGCCAGAGCTACTTCATCAACTGGGACCTGCAGATGTACTACCCCGAGAAGGACACGGCGGCCAAGGCCAGGACCACCACACTCAACGAGCAGCTGGGGCAGATCCAGTACATCTTCTCTGACAAGACTGGCACCCTCACACAGAACATCATGACCTTTAAAAAGTGCTGCATAAATGGCCAGAGATACGGTGAGTCTGTGCAAAGCCTGTGCAAAGGAGGCCACACCTTGAGTGTTGGGTTCAGTTCTGGGCCCCTCAGGTCAGGCAAGAGATTGAGGGGCTGGAGCGGGGCCAGAGAAGAGCAACGAGGCTGGAGAAGGGAGTGGAGCACAAGTGC